>CM040238.1:243530249-243721997 GCA_022545495.1 Chrysanthemum lavandulifolium | reverse complement strand
AAACGGATGAAAACGTAAGAAAACGGACAAAAACGATAGAAACGGACGAAGACGTATACAAACGGATTAAAACGATAAAACAGATGAAAACGGACGAAAACGTAAGAAAACGGATGAAAAATTATAAAAACATGTGAAAATGTATAAAAACCAAATTTTAAATTATTTACTAACAAGTGTTAATATAAAGGACTAATGATGCCAAGTTTAGTAGTAAAGTTTAGCACTTATGTACAAAATTTGAACTTAGTATAACATATTGGTACTTAAATGAACATGTTTATCATATTGGTACATATGAAATAATATGTTGCTCATTTTTTACCCTTACAAAAATAGCATATGTTCATCGTATTAGTTATATTTTTCCTTAAGAAAGTGTCAACTTTTTATTTAAAGATACTATTTTTCTATTTTGTCATTTTAATCAAAATTTGCATTAATTTTGCAATTTTAATTTCTCTAATCAAAGTAAGGGTAGAATTTCTTTTTATCAAATAAAACTCGAATTAATTTATTATTATTATTTTAACGAAAGCATGCATTAAAAAACTTACACATCCATGCAAATCACTTCTCAAAAGCGAGGTAAGTTCTCCGGGAAAAGAAACATCCCAACTAAACCTTAAAGTAAAAGAAAACGCATGACGAGCAACCCAATTAGCTACTTGATTGCTTTCTCGGTTATTCCAAGAAAACGTTATTCGCATATTCTTTGCCCATAAGCGAACATCATCCACAAGAGCAGCTAAACTCTATGGTGGGATACGTTTGAAGATGATAAGGAGATATCTATCTGGGAGTCGGATTCCACAATTGCATTAAACCACTCATGATTAAATGCTAACAAGCAAGCATAGTGTACCGCAATGATCTCGGCATGGAAAAGAGATATGGCATGGCAACGATTACCGAAGACATAACAGAGATAACCTGCGTAATCGCGAACAACAATACCAAAAGCAACACTGGAATTCTTGAAAGCAACATCACAATTCATCTTCACTGAAGAGTCGTGGGGGTATCCTAGATATGGCAAAAATCCGTGCTGATGGGGACCCGATCCCCAAACCCGATTTTGATGGGGAATCCCGAGTTGATCGGGGATGGGGACGGATGGGAATCCCAAAATATGAAACCGGGATGGGGATAACATAAATCCCGAACCCGACCCCGACTTCGATCTTTCTAGGGTATAAGTATTTAGAATTTATATGTTATATCCATACTCGACTAACTTGTATATGTATATGTATATGTATATATGTTTTTGAGTATCGACATGTATATTTATATATGCATATGTGATATTTATAAAATCAAGTACCTTTAGAATCAGAAGCATAAGCACCAACTACATATTACTTATTCGTTTGTCCAAATAGATACATATGATACATATTGTTTTTATATTATATGTGATGTTACAATGTTGAGGATGTTTTACAGTTGAATTGAAATTGTAATGAATCCAACCATGTACGATGTACGCACGTTTCTTGAAACACTTTATGAGTTAAAATTCTTTATATTTTCGATGAGTTGGTGGAAACTTTATGTTAATTCATAAGGATTGAAAATCCCGGAATCCTCACGGGGATCCCCGATCCCCAAATGGGGATGGGGATGTAAAGCAATTCCCTGATGGGGATGGGGACGAGGATGGGGACGGAGATTGAAAATGGGGATGGGGATGGTAAATACAATCCCCGACATTCCTCGCCCCGTTTCCATCCCTAGGGTATCCACTGTGGAGAAGTGTGTGAGGTGGAATCAAGGTTGGTAGCTACTGAAGCAAGGCTAGAATTTGATTGATGGGAAACAAGCTGCTGATAGTTGTTAAGTTGAGCACAAGCAGATGCCAAGGTGTTATGCGAGGATGGTGCCACATTATCAAAAACAAAGTTGTCCACCTCAACTTGCTTGCGCACAATCTAAATTTGTCTACCTTAACTTGTTTACATACAATCTGAATACAACGTATTTAATTTGTTTATCTAAAGGAGTCAATGGGTTATACATGTATACTAGTTAAACATGTCAAATAAGTTAGCATGTCGACCAATCTAACCTATTTAACTCTTATAATCTTTATATTATGAGCTACTATTATTATTTTTTAGAAGAAAACTAAACTTAAAACTGAGTTGGCGAGTCCTCTGTTTAACCAACCACCGGCCAGAACACGATCTATCTAATAAATGAGTTGGTGAAAATAATGTATATATTAACCTCAAACAAGTTTTATGATTACAAAATATGAGGTCATTTGGACATGCCTAAACACCTCGTATTCACTACTACAAAAGAACCATCAAGAACCCCGTATGGAGACCAAATACCAAAGAAACGGGTCTGAAAACCCGAAATCCACCCCTCCAAAAGTATATGGACCGGTTCTTACCAAGAACACCGGTCTTGATTCAGGAAACAAACGTAGACCGGTTATTTTTATAAAAACCGGTCAATAAAAAGTAAACTGAGACCGGTTTTAAGATGTAAAACCGGCCTGGATTATCTATTAAATGGAGACCGGTTATTTTCTAAAAAACCGGTCTCGATACAACTTTGAATTCTTACCGTTGGAGTATCAGATACAGCAGACGAATTTTATACACAAAATCTCATTTTAACACACATTCAATGCCATTTTATACAAACAACTACCTACTCAACTTCTTTTCAATTTTCAAACACAAATTTCATATCTATTAAATGCATCTTATTCATCATCAAAGGTGTGGAAAACTAGAAGGGGGGGTTGAATAGTTTTACCAATTAAAACTTCCTTTTAATCTATTTAGATCGACTTATGTCAATCTATTTGGATGTGTGTGTTGGATGTTGATAAACAAGCATATAAAGATATGTAATGAAAGAAAAGAGTAGGAAGCACAAAACCACAACGCAAGTATTTATAGTGGTTCGGCTTCAAGGTCACCTTCCTTGCCCTACTCCACTCCCCGAGTCACCTACTCGAGAGTTCGTAATCACTACACCAAGCTCCTTATGGCGGAGAAGCCTTCACAACGCTGCCTACTCTTTTTCTCGGTACTAGGCTAACCACGGGTTCTTTCACCCAAGGTGAACCACTCCTACACAACGCCGCCTACCCTTTATAAGGTATTAGGCTAAGTACCTAGTTCTTTCACACCTTAGGTGAACTACACCTTCACAACGTCGCCTACCCTTTATTAGGTACTAGGCTAAGCACCTAGTTGCATTGCAATGGAGGAACTACTACCACACTACACCAACGACTAATCCCAAAGGAGATCTACTCCTTTACAACATCATCAAGGATATCAATATCCTTGGATCCTATACTAGTCTATCTTGTACATTGAAACACACCATATCGATTGTACATCTAAGGCACCTTTCACTAATGCCTTTGACTAGATCTGCAATACACCTTTCACTAATGTCTTGTGTCTTCACTTCTAAGCACCTTTCACTAGTGCTTCCTTGTCTTGACTTCTAAGCACCTTTCACTAATGCTTCTTTGTCTTGACTTCTAAGCACCTACCACAAGTGCTTATCCTATAGACGATAGATACCCTTCACTAATATCTTCGTCTTGACACTGAGACATCTTTCACTAATGTCTTCAACACTACACTTCTTTGAACAAAGAAAGGAATCATCAACAAGAGGACTTGAGCCTTGATGATGAGGAAGCATGGCAACTCATGGACTTGAGCTTGCTTGACTTCAAAGGTGGTGATCTTGCCTTTAAGAGGAACCTAAAAGATCACACAAAAACAAAACTACAAACATAGATCTCTTGGATCTAAGGTTAGTGAGATCTAACTCGTGGGAGAAAGTGTGTTAGAAAGAGGATTAAAAGGGGTTAGAAATAATGAAGAAATGGCTCACTATTTATAGAGGAAAAATCCTCTTGCTCCCACGGATCCCACGGATCCTTCCACTGGGATCCGGCTAGCACAAAGCTAGGGATCCGTGGAACGCCCTCTTACCCATGGGTATTTTTGGTTATGGGTCATGGGTCATGGGTTATGGGTTGATCCATGGTTTTCTTCCTAGATACAATGTACCTTAAGGATACATTGAACTTGGTTAAGTGGTATATATAAAACCATGGGTTATGGGTCAAAACCATTAGCTAGTTTTTATCTATTTAGTATATACTTGTTTTACCCATTTTAGTATATACTTGTTTTACCCATTTTAGTATACTTAGCTTAAGTATGTGTTAACTCAATATGTAAACACTAGTTGTTGTATATATATCTAAATCATAAAATCACTTATACTTGTTAAGCCAATATGTAAACACTAGTTGTTGTACATATATATCTAGATCATAAAATCACTTATACTTGTTTTAGTGTATTATGTGAAAATGTGAATATGTTAGAAAACTATTAGTTCAAACCATTTACGTATTTTATTTGTTTCGTTAATATGATTTTACTTTTGTTATCGACAAAACATTGAAGATCGTAAAATATAAATAAACGCTTTTACGACTTATTTGTATTAACAATCTCCCTTTGTTGATGACAAAACATAAAATTATTTTAAGGAAAAGCTAAAATTGTAAACGTTGAATTGTAGTTTTACTTTTTTCTCCCCTTTTGTCGAAACAAAAGTGTTTGAAGAAAAGCAACACATTGTTTTTAAAGAAAAATATGTGAAAGAAAAAATAAAAAAGAAATAAAGAGCAAGTAACGGGAATAGATCTCGTCTTACTCCCCCTTGACGAGTCCATCCCTATGTAAGGGCGTCAAGAAAGTAATTCTAATCTAGATCATTTGCAACTAAGTTTGCAAAGGATTTCGTCTAAAAGACGAGTGTGCTCCCCCTAGATGATTGCAACTTTGCAATGGGAAGTCATGAAAAATAAATCTAGTATTGCAAGTAATTTGCAATGTATTGCTTTGACATAAAGCTCCCCTAGCTTTGGGATGTCAAAGTCTTCACGTGTAAATTGAACAACTACAAAACAAAGGTTAGAAAACAAGTATAATTCACAATTTCCTGCAAATGTGGTCCAAGTTAGTAGAAAGAAAGCTTTAGATCACGGATCCCGCGGTTCCCTCCTAGTAGGGATCCGTCTAGGCAATTCTGAGGGATCCGTATTAGCTTATAGATTTCAGCAAAGGTGATATAACAAGTAATGTTATCACATAAATGAGATATGAATACAAGGTAAACATATGCTCAACAAAAATAACAAGTAGCATGTAATTCCATTTAATAAAACAAGAGTTATGATATACATGACTCGAAAACTAAGAAAATAGACAATACATAACTAGGAATTTCTTAGACCAACTAACGCTTGAAGCTTAGACACCACTATAATCTTCTAGCTCAAGTTATGTTTAGGTTTAATCTCGTCGAAACGTTCGAGGAGATGATAGAACATGAAACGTTGGTCTTCTCGTACTTCATGTATCAAACTTTCAACATGTTGACAATGATAGCAATCTTTGTCATGGCTAGGTAGTGGTGGTGGATGAAATGAAGTGGCTTGATTCAAAGGATCAATTGAAGCGGTTTGAGGAGCCTCGAATGATGGAGGATTGGTAGAGGTCCATTTAAGAATGGTTCAATCAAGAATGATGATGGTGGTAAAGAAATGTCAACTTCCATATGGTCGGGTGGTTGACTTTGATGATTTCTTATAATCCAAATGGGATTATATGATGGAAACGCGAAAAGGAAGCCGGAGCAAGTGTTGACTCAACACCTTGATTTTGAATCATTGTTCCTCCTAATGAGGATAATGTTGTCGGCGGAAGCGGATGAGACGGCCTAGGCGGCAAGTCCTCTAAATTGTAGAGGTGAGGTGATGATTGTGGGGATGTAAAAGAGATAGCTCTAGGAATCAAAGGTGATGGTTTAGTAGAAATGATATTGTTTGGCCTAGGAGGTATTGTTGTGTTTGGTATAGGTAATTTTATGGGTACTATCCTTCTAGGAATTGGTTTGATTGGATGATGAAGGTTTCTATCATTTGTTGGTTCGACCGAGATGATTCATTGAAGAGATTTCGTACAACACGAGCCCTTTGATGGGTGGTTTTTGGTGGATACGTTGTTACTTGGGGTTTTCTCATGATGAGATGATTTCAAGAGGTTGCAAAAGCTGAAAGTTAGGATGAGAGTGATGACTATGGAGGTCCTAACAAGGTGGTTTATAAACCAAGAGATTTGAAAGTGCATTTAAGCCTTAAGCCACTAAGATTCATTGGAATGTGATGATTAGCATGCACAAGAGTCAACTACGAGAGGTTGTGTTGTTCTAGGAACTCATTTAAGATGAGATGGAGTGTTTGAGTTAGGAAGATGAGTTGAAATGATTGTTTAAGCAAGATTTGTCATAGATCGTCATCCGGATCCCACGGTTCCCTTCTCGTAGAGGATCCGTCTAGGCTAGTTCTAGGATCCGGCGTTCGCAGCTTTATGAAAGAGTGGAAATGATGTTTCTAAGATCCTAGACCTACATCACCTTGAGTGTTTCAGTTCTCCTAAGTGTTTTAAATGAAGGGGTGCTTAAGTGTTTGAAGGCAATGAGTAGTGTAGCTAATGATTGTTATTTATGGAAGGATTTGGAACTTTCAAAAAGTACCAATGGATGAGCAAGGATGATATTAAAGATGTCAATTGAAGTTAAATGAAACTAAATGATCCTAGAGATCAGGTTGTGTCTTAGGATAGTGTTTTGGAAGATATCCTAGAAGCTTTGAGATATGAAAACTAGATTTTGATCAACATTGATCAATTTTGAGGTGAGGATGATTAATGAGCAAATATGCCATAATCGAAAGATTTCTAAGGCTAAATGCGAAGCATCAAGTAGAGAATGAAGTGTGAGTTAGAGAGTGGAAGGATAGTGGGTTAGAAATAAAATGGTAGTTCTACAAGAGTCGTAGAGTGTGTTCTAGGTGGGTTGTGTGAGTAGGAAGGATCAACCTATCTTGATAAGGACTTAGTTTGCCTTAAGACACTATGTTTAGCTTAGTGTGAGGTGTTCTAAGGATGTGTTTGAAATATAATGCTTGCAATTGCATTTTCTGTCTCACGGATCCCACGGTTCCCTAAGAGTAGGGATCCATCTAGTACAACATTTGGGATCCGCTTATCTCGCTAGGCGTAACCTTTACTAAAGGTATGCAATGATCTAGGCAATGCATTGTATCTTAAGGATAGTCTAAAGTGGAGTTCTAAGATATCAAATGTAAGATGTTTTATTTCATAAAAGAAATTGGATTACATTTAATAAAGCACAGTACAAGAGAATTGATCCTATTTTGGAGTACTAAGTTGCTTAAGTGTTTCGCTAGATGGATCATCAAAAGGTTGATGAGTGTTGTCGGGTATAGGAATGAAGAACGTCTTCACGAGGGAAATGTTCAATGGTTCCATCATCTTGTTCATAAGCACGTATAACGGACTTTGAAATTGAGGATGAAAGTGCATGACATTGTGATAGAGGCGTCAAGAACATTCCGTATGGAATGAGTTTATTCTTGAACCTTGAATGTTTACAACCGCCTTGCGAAGAAGTAGGCTAGATTGTATGGTTGTTGTGTTAGCAAACAAGACAACATGTGAGCACAACAAGCGGAAGAATTTCGATTTCCTAAGACTCCAAACATTCTCACGCAAGATGAGTGCAATAGCTTGTTCTCTTCTCGGATATCCCGTATGAGGATAATGTTTGGATTGGAGTAATATGGTCGAGGTTTGCATATAATGCGACGTAAATCTTCCGGGAGTGTATGTGAGGAATATGGACTATTTTCTTCACGAAAGTTGAAGAGAGAATCAAGAGACCAATCTTCGTGAAGGTACATTGTCCATGGTTTGGAATTCGGAGGATGTGAGCAAAATGCCCAAGGCTTAAAGTGAATTTTTGGTTTTGATATAAAACCAAAGAGATAGAGAGCGATCCTCGTTACGAACGAGTTCCACTTGACTAAGAATTCCATTATGAACCTTGGACATATCTTTCGTTGATTTCAAGAAGACATTCTAGTCCTATGGCTCGGAAGGAGGTATTGATACCTTCTTCAAATTGTAGAGAGGTGTCTACAACACGTCCTTCATGGAAGTGACGGTTTCGAGATTATTGAACCCACGGACATGATTGCAAAGTGTTGGGTTCGAGAGAGACGTTCGGAGTGTAGACGCTAGCGAGTGAAAAATCAAACTCATATTCATGCGTCATAGTTGAATCTAGAGAAACGACGAGTTAATAGAAAGTGATCTGCAAGAAAGCGGTCAAGTCTAAAAGACTTAAAACAAATTTCGTACACAAATACAATTAAGATCGAGAATACGTGGATTCCCGGTCGTTATGTCCCACGGAGACTCAATGGTGTGTTAAACACATGATCGATGATAGAATGATCACTAATGATAGCGATCGAAAAGATTAGGATTGAATATTACACTCACCGAAAAGATTATAAAATAAAAGCGACTTAAATACAAATTAAGAAAATTAAAAGATAAAAGATATTAAATAAACGCTATCACTATATTTAAAGATCGATGAACGTTTATGTGAATTTATAAAATAAAATAACTTAAATAAACTATATTAACTAAAACGTAAACTCAAGATATCTAAAACGTTACTTAAAACTAAAACGAGTGTTATTTACTGAAAATGACGTTTGAGTTAAGATAAAACGTAAAATTATTGAAATAAAAGGCTTACAGTATAAAACTAATTTTCTTACGTACTATTTGACAAAAGAAAATTTTAGGAAAAGAATTATATTTTTTGAGTTTTATATTATTTATTACTTAATTAAAAACAATTTTAATCTAATTAATTAATTAAAATACTAAACTATTTAAGAAAAATCAAAAATTCACATAAAGTACCTTAAAAAGTGCCGATCCTAAGAAAATAGAAAACTTGGTGGTTGCTTTGAAATAAGCTCCAAATAAGCTAAAGAGAGCTTATAGCCAAACCGCCCAACAAGTACATAAAGGATTGGTTTGTGTAGACTTTGTGAGACAAGTCCCAAGGCGCGGTGGTAAGGTGTGTGGTGTTGAGGTCGTGTGCAAGAGGTCAGGGGGTCGAATCCCACCCCTGCACCTTTTTGTAAACTATTTTTTTTCAAATTTTCTTTTTGCCACTTGCTTATAAGATGAAAACTGAACTTTTTTGTGAAAACACTTTTACTAAAACCTTGGAATAAGCAGTTTACTACTGCTTATTCACAGCAGTTTGGACTGAAGCTTAAAACAAACACCCTTTAACAAATTTTTAAGTAAAATGAACCATGAATAAGTACAAGGAAATGGAAATAAGCACCCTACACTATGCTAAATCTAAAATAAGCTATAAGAGACTAGAAAGCAATCTAGAAATGGGAATAGAAGCGATTATTGGAACTTCCTAAGCTAAAAGAAATAAGCCTACAATGGACTAAGCTATACTTAACAAGCTAAATAAGCATCAAATAAGCATAACATAAGTTCAAAACTGGTACACCTAATCTATGGGACTAATAAGCACTTAAGCGTGTAAATAAGCTAATGGGGTTCTAAAATAAGCTAAAACTAAGAAAACATGCATTTGCTACAAGATGTGTAATCTTCTTTGCTGGGTTTTTTGATGATTTTGAAGCAAGATTTAACTAACCTAAAGTTATCCTAGATGCATATAAACTATACCTAAGTCTAGAGGGCATGAGGAGATGTAAGCAAAACAATTTGGAGGAGATTTGGACCATAAATAAGCTAAGAAAGTTGCATTCAAACAAAGAAGTAGGGTCATTGCTTAAGACAAGAATCTGTAAATGCTTTGTGACTTTTATAAACCAAACTTTTGCAAACATGCTAAACTTAAGCTCAACTCAACTTTAACAACGATTTAGACCTAAGACCACTTTGACTTTGAGAGTCAAAGTGGTAAAAACTTGTTTTAGACTTCAAATAAGTTTAAACCAAACACCCTTAATGGGTGTATTAACTTTGAAAACCGAATTTTGAATACTAAACTTGGGTTTTCTTTTGTAATAACTACTTTAGAAACTTGGATAGTAACTTAAAAGCAAATAAGGACAAGTAAGGAGTAAATAAGCACTAAAGTGCTTATTTGCTTAAATAAGCAAAAATGAAAGACAATGAAGAAAAGAAATTTTCATTAACTTGAAAAGTAAATTACAACACCGAAAAGAAACTAAAACTTTTAAAAGAAAACTAAATCCTAATAATCCTAATGCCTTTCAAATGGCTACAAGAGCTAATATTTATACTACGCCTTCCTTGCTCTCTCTCTTTCTTTTATACCCAAGCTTCTTTCTTCTTGACTTTGAGCACTTCCCACCAATATTTTGGACCATTGGATATCTTGGGATCATTTTGGCCGTGGATTGAATTTTTGGCGCCAAAATGGGTTTAACAGGTGTAGGGGTTGAGTGTTGGGGAAGGGTGCAATTAATGATATTTGAGTTGTGTGGAGTGGGGAACAAGGAAAGTGATAAGGAGAGGAGGGGTTGAAGTGGAGGTGTTTGCAGAGAAGGAAGCAGTTGAGACTTTGGCGGGCAAGTTGGATGTTTGTTTGACCGCCATGGTTTGACCGAGATATTAGCAAGCCGGGGGTTCAAAATGGGTTGTGGCGGGGTCACATGGATTGACAGTGGTCCAAAATGTTTTGTAAAGGTTAAAATACAAGGACACAGAGTGTAATTTCAATTTCAAGGGACTAATCCCGCCAATTAAGCAAAGTTTCTCCAAGGGTTGAAATTGACAAGCTTCAAAGTATAAGGACCAATTTTGCCATTTTCCAATTTTAGGGGCCAATTTGCCAATTTTCAAACTTGAGGACCATTTTGTAATTTTCTCAAACTTTTCATATTTTTCACCAAAGGACTAAATTTGACAAGTTATGATTTAAAAGGACCTTTGGAGACTTTTCTATTGAAATTTTGACTCGTGGACTATTTTTGACAATTTTAGAAACTGGGGACTAAACCGCAATTTTGCAAATTTGATACGCTTTTCATCCGATTTTGATATTTTAGCATTTAAAACACATAAAACACCGATTTGTGATATTTTGATCATTTTGATGTGTTTCGAGTGTTTTCGAGATGATTTTGCAGTTTAAATTGTATAAAATGATGAGTATTTGAAACTCATCAATCCCCCACATCGAGATATTGCTAGTCCCTAGCAATGATTTGAGAAAACCTTGATGGATTTGAAAACTCTTTACCAAAATCCATCACTTCGAGTAGCCAATTGTTTCGATTCAAGTAAGAATCTTGGTACAACGATAACCGATGATTTATTGGCAAATCATAAACCATATAACGGATTTGATGTGTCTTTACCGAAGCCGCACCTTCGGACTAGCCAACTCTTAGATAAATTATCGGATTATCTTTGGTGAGCTGATTACCAATTATGGTTTTTCCATCGCCTTTACCACAAGCCATAATCTTGCGGGCTAGCCAACTCTTCACTTTTTAGGATATGGTGAGTTGAGAACCATACAATTTTGGGCAAATTGCAAGCCATATAAACGGATTTGAGCAATCTTTACCAAGAGCCGTTTGCTCTGGATTAGCTAATCCTTTTGTCTTACGTACATGGCGGATCGATAACCAAATGAGAAAGTGTAAACACTTACTCCAAAAAAAATTTTGGCCAAAACGGGAATCGGGTAAATAATATATGAAATTCGCGAGAATTCCCCACACTTAGAAATGAATATTGCCTCAATATTCAAAGTACCGCGATTATGCGAAACAAAGAACGAAAAGGGAAATATTACGGCCATTATTTAGAAAGATTTTTTTTTTTTTTTTTTTTTTTAGAGATATATATAAATGTAACATGTGGGGCATCACCCCACACTTAGGTGGTAGAAAGGGGTGAGAAGGCGTAAATATGGGTGAAAACCCATATGATGCGTACATCTTTTTTTGATTTCGAGTCGCTAGCTTGACTCGACCCGAATTCCTTGGTTCATGGGAAGCAAAGTGGAAGAAACAATCTCACTCGGACTTTCATTCAAGATGTTTGGATAAACATTGAAGCACGTGAAAGTTCCACACCGATGAGATAAAGAGAGACAAATCTGCACCGGCTCACGGATGGTAAGTGAAAATGCCGGGTCAAAGATAGTGTCCTCACCCCGAAGGAGTGAAGAGAGAGAAGTCACCGGTAGGTGAAGAAAGAAGGAAGATCATGATAACAATCATAACTAGATCTTCTTCCTCGGGATTAAGTGCGCTTGCACTTATTTGGATTTTATCGGTTGAGCTCTTTGGTTTGGAAGGCATCTCGGTGGGGAGGGTGGGAAGATTTGTCATAACTATGCAAATTGAGATTCTCTCCCCGATCATGATTTTGCCATCCACGCAATCATACTCCAATGGAGATATGATATGAGTGAGTTCACCGCGAACTCCTCATGAAGAATATACTGAGGTGGGACATGTGCGGTACCGTGGGCTATAAATATGCACCTCGTCCATTATAGTCTCCGTGTCGACTCATCACTATTAAAGATTGGATTAAGCGAATTTAGAGTAAATTCGTAATCGAATTCGAATAAGGGATTAGTGATAGTCGATGAATTGTTGTGGAAACAACATGGTCAACATCCTCTTCTAAGTTGACGATCTCGAATGTGGAAGTGATGCATCAATAAATTCTATATCTTGAGAATATAAAGAATCGGCATCACTATAATCACCGCCAAAATCGAGAAAGTCTCAACAAGATCATTTGTAAGAGGAGAAGACATATCACACTCATTGTCCGTAATTCCCTCGGACTCACTGGGATCGGGATAAAGTTCTCAACATTAGATGATTCCGCTTCCGAATAGTGCTAAGATGCTTATCCCCATTATGAGAGAGTCAATGGGAGCTACGGTGTGATTTCGAGATTGAGGGAGTTGAGAGATAACATTGTTCAATGGAATAGCACTCTCCTCATCATCGCCACCAATCAGTGCATCTTGCGAAGGCTAGCTTTTAGCTCTTGAATAGTAATTTCGCCATAGTTTTATGGCAAGACGCCATAAAATTAAAAGCGAGAGGGTTGAGAAGATAGAATTATCGGTTTAGAGGATAAGGAATGGAGAATTAAGCAGTTAGAGGGTAAAGATGAATATTTTGGATTTTTGAAAACATGCCATAAAACAAAGAATGAAAATATTTTGGGTGTTGATAACACTTGAGAAAAAGTGTTAAAGAACTTTTGAGATTTTGAAAACTTTACAAAAAATTTTTTTTACAAAGGATGGGATATGTGCAACAATGGATCCGAAAATGGATAAACACACGCTAAAGCCTCCTGTAGTGGCGCCTAAAATTTTGATCACAGAAACGGTCAAGTCTAAAAGACTTAAAGCAATTTCGACACAAATACAATTAAGATCGAGAATCTGGGATTCCGGGTCGTTATGTCCCACGGAGACTCAATGGTGTGTTAAACACATGATCAGATGATAGAATGATCACTAATGATAGCGATCAGAAAAGATTAGGATTGAATATTACACTACTGAAAAAGATTATAAAATAAAAGCGACTTAAATACAAATTAAGAAAATTAAAAAGATAAAAGATATTAAATAAACGCTATCACTATATTTAAAGATCGATGAACGTTTATGTGAATTTATAAAATAAAATAACTTAAATAAACTATATTAACTAAAACGTAAACTCAAGATATCTAAAAACGTTACTTAAAACTAAAACGAGTGTTATTTACGAAAATGACGCTGGAGCGCAAGATAAAACGTAAAATTATTGAAATAAAAGGCTTACGAGTATAAAACTAATTTTCTTACGTACTATTTGACAAAAGAAAATTTTAGGAAAAAGAATTATATTTTTTTGAGTTTTATATTATTTATTACGAATTAAAAACAATTTTAATCTAATTAATTAATTAAAAATACTAAACTATTTAAGAAAAATCTGAAAAATTCACATAAAGTACCTTAAAAGTCTTGATCCTAAGAAAATAGAAAACTTGGTGGTTGCTTTGAAATAAGCTCCAAATAAGCTAAAGAGAGCTTATAGCCAAAACTGCCCAACAAGTACATAAAGGATTGGTTTGTGTAGACTTTGTGAGACAAGTCCCAAGGGCGCAGGTGGTAAGGTGTGTGGTGTTGAGGTCGTGTGCAAGAGGTCAGGGGGTCGAATCCCACCCCTGCACCTTTTTGTAAACTATTTTTTTTTTCAAATTTTCTTTTTGCCACTTGCTTATAAGATGAAAACTGAACTTTTTTGTGAAAACACTTTTACTAAAACCTTGAATAAGCGGTTTACTATCGCTATTCACGCAGCTTTGGATGTAAGCTTAAAACAAACACCCTTTAACAAATTTTTAAGTAAAATGAACCATGAATAAGTACAAGGAAATGGAAATAAGCACTCCTACACTATGCTAAATCTAAAATAAGCTATAAGAGACTAGAAAGCAATCTAGAAATGGGGAATAGAAGCAGTTATTGGAACTTCCTAAGCTAAAAGAAATAAGCCTACAATGGACTAAGAAGCTATACTTAACAAGCTAAATAAGCATCAAATAAGCATAACATAAGTTCAAAACTGGTACACCTAATCTATGGGACTAATAAGCACTTAAGCAGTGTAAATAAGCTAATGGGGTTCTAAAATAAGCTAAAACTAAGAAAACATGCATTTGCTACGAATGAAATCACGTGGGTTTTTGATGATTTTGAAGCAAGATTTAACTAACCTAAAGTTATCCTAGATGCATATAAACTATACCTAAGTCTAGAGGGGCATGAGGAGATGTAAGCAAAACAATTTGGAGGAGATTTGGACCATAAATAAGCTAAGAAAAAGCTGTTCAAACAAAGCGAGGGTCATTGTTTAAGACAAGAATACGTGAAATGCTTTGTGACTTTTTATAAACCAAACTTTGCAAACATGCTAAACTTAAGCTCAACTCAACTTTAACAATGATTTAGACCTAAGACCACTTTGACTTTGAGAGTCAAAGTGGTAAAAACTTGTTTTAGACTTCAAATAAGTTTAAACCAAACACCCTTAATGGGTGTATTAACTTTGAAAACTGAATTTTGAATACTAAACTTGGGTTTTTCTTTTGTAATAACTACTTTAGAAACTTGGATAGTAACTTAAAAGCAAATAAGGACAAGTAAGGAGTAAATAAGCACTAAAGTGCTTATTTGCTTAAATAAGCAAAAAATGAAAGAAAGTGAAGAAAAGAAATTTTCATTAACTTGAAAAGTAAATTACAATACTGAAAAAGAAACTAAAACTTTTAAAAGAAAACTAAATCCTAATAATCCTAATGCCTTTCAAATGGCTACAAGAGCTAATATTTATACTACTGCCTTCCTTGCTTCTCTCTCTTTTCTTTTATACCCAAGCTTCTTTCTTCTTGACTTTGAGCACTTCCCACCAATATTTTGGACCATTGGATATCTTGGGATCATTTTGGCCGTGGATTGAATTTTTGGCGCCAAAATGGGTTTAACAGGTGTAGGGGTTGAGTGTTGGGGGAAGGGGTGCAATTAATGATATTTGGAGTTGTGTGGAGGTGGGGGAACAAGGAAAGTGATAAGGAGAGGAGGGTTGAGGTGGAGGTGTTTGCAGAGAAGTTAGGAAGCAGCTTGAGACTTTGGCGGGCAAGTTGGATGTTTGTTTGACCGCCATGGTTTGACCAGATATTAGCAAGCCGGGGGTTCAAAATGGGTTGTGGCAGGGGTCACATGGATTGACAAGGGTCCAAAATGTTTTGTAAAGGTTAAAAATACAAGGACCTAGAGTGTAATTTCTGAATTTCAAGGGACTAATCCTGCCAATTAAGCAAAGTTTCTCCAAGGGTTGAAATTGACAAGCTTCAAAAGTATAAGGACCAATTTTGCCATTTTCCAATTTTCCGGGGGCCAATTTTGCCAATTTTCAAACTTGGAGGACCATTTTTGTAATTTTCTCAAACTTTTCATATTTTTCACCAAAGGACTAAATTTGACAAGTTATGATTTAAAAAGGACCTTTGGAGACTTTTCTATTGAAATTTTGACTCAGGGACTATTTTTGACAATTTTAGAAACTTGGGGACTAAAGCGCAATTTTGCAAATTTGATACGTTTTCATCGATTTTGATATTTTAGCATTTAAAACACATAAAACAACGATTTGTGATATTTTGATCATTTTGATGTGTTTACGAGTGTTTTCGGATGATTTTGCAGTTTAAATTGTATAAAAATGATGAGTATTTGGAAACTCATCAGAAAGCGATGATTGTAGTTAACCAATGATTATCTAACGTTTTTATTAGATTTTTATTAACAATCGTTTTAACAACAAAGACGTTTAACTCACTTATGGTTTTGATATTTTAGTGGGATACTACTTGTAGAAATATAGGTCTTTAATCTTTGCATTAAAACTGCTTTTTCTGTGGGACGGATCCCGGTTCCTTTTCAAAGGGATCCGCTAGTATAACTTCCGGATCCGTGGATCCGTAATGTGAAGCAGCTTTTGATAAAAACATAGATTTTATGCTTTTATACCACGAAATATGTTTTATCCTACATTTTCTTTTTAGCATGCATACATGACTTCTAATGTATCACGAAAGAATATAAAACATATAGATCAAAAAGAAATGAAACACACATTATAACACAAACATCCTAGATAAAATAGATTATCAATAATATTGCATTTCAATGCTAAGGATGATACAAAGGATTGGGTATATGACCCCAATATAGATTAACAACACAAAGTAAATGTCTCCGTATGTGAACTTCATCATAGGGAACACAAGTGCGATGAGTGTTAGGGCGATGAGCACGAGTGCGATGTAAACCATGTTGATGACGGATCTTCTTGGTTTAGGAAGAGATGGAATGAGGAGGAAGATGAAGTTTTTGAATGAGAAGGAATTTTTGAAATTGGAAAATTTGAAAAAGTGAAGGTTTGATTAGAAGGGTCGACGGTGGGAGTATAAGTAGGGAAAGGAGAATTTTTGAAATTCGTGTTTTGTTTTATTATTGGATTTAAGAAGAAATAAAACATAAGTTATATATACGAGAAATATAACACGTATGTGAGAAAAAGGCTTCCTAATGAAGCTACATGTAAATCATGTGTAAACACAAAAATCTTACTCAAATAAATGCCTAACAAATAACACTTATATACTAAGCTAATATCATTTAGATATAAGTAGAAAGTCATACATTGAAAGCACTTAGGAATGTCTTTACAAATGACAAATGTCACTTAGACGATTCCTGCTCCTTTGCGTTTAAGATACCTTCTTAAAGAAGGTATTCTTGTTACCAAGCGACTCCTAAAGCTTGGTGGGTATGAGCTTTGACTAATCAACATCACAAAGAAGATTAGTGCAATAAAAAAAACATAATAAACAATGTTGTTTATCAAATCAACATCCAAACATTTCGTTTTTGAAAAACATGGTGTTTGTTTTTATGAAAAACCTTCTTTGTAGTTTTCAATTAACTATAGATCGTGTCAAGTTTTTAAAGTACAATATACTTCAAGAAACTTGGTAACGAAGCTCTGATGCCAATTGTGGAAAACTAGAAGGGGGTTGAATAGTTTTACCAATTAAAACTTCCTTTTAATCTATTTAGATCGACTTATGTCACTCTATTTGGATGTGTGTGTTGGATGTTGATAAACAAGCATATAAAGATATGTAATGAAAGAAAAGAGTAAGAAGCACAAAACCACAACGCAAGTATTTATAGTGGTTCGCTACAAGGTCACCTTCCTTGCCCTACTCCACTCCCGAGTCACCTACTCGAGAGTTTGTAATCACTACACCAAGCTCCTTATGGCGGAGAAGCCTTCACAACGTCGCCTACTCTTTTTCCGGTACTAGGCTAACCACCGGGTTCTTTCACTCCAAGGTGAACCACTCCTACACAACGTCGCCTACCCTTTATAACGTACTAGGCTAAGTACCTAGTTCTTTCACACCTTAGGTGAACTACACCTTCACAACGTCGCCTACCCTTTATTTGGTACTAGGCTAAGCACCTAGTTGCATTGCAATGGAGGAACTACTACCACACTACACCAACGACTAATCCCAAAGGAGATCTACTCCTTTACAACATCATCAAGGATATCAATATCCTTGGATCCTATACTAGTCTATCTTGTACATCGAAACACACCATATCGATTGTACATCTAAGGCACCTTTCACTAATGCCTTTGACTAGATCTACAAGACACCTTTCACTAATGTCTTGTGTCTTCACTTCTAAGCACCTTTCATTAGTGCTTCCTTGTCTTGACTTCTAAGCACCTTTCACTAATGGTTCTTTGTCTTGACTTCTAAGCACCTACCACAAGTGCTTATCCTATAGACGATAGATACCCTTCACTAATATCTTCGTCTTGACACTTGATACATCTTTCACTAATGTCTTCAACACTACACTTCTTTGAACAAAGAAAGGAATCATCAACAAGAGGACTTCAGTAGCCTTGATGATGAGGAAGCATGGCAACTCATGGACTTGAGCTTGCTTGACTTCAAAGGTGGTGATCTTGCCTTTAAGAGGAACCTAAAAGATCACACAAAAACAAAACTACAAACATAGATCTCTTGGATCTAAGGTTAGTGAGATCTAACTCGTGGGAGAAAGTGTGTTAGAAAGAGGATTGAAAGGGTTAGAAATAATGAAGAAATGGCTCACTATTTATAGAGGAAAAATCCCACTGCTCCCACGGATCCCACGGATCCTTCCACTGGGATCCGCTAGCACAAAGCTAGGGATCCGTGAACGCCCTATTTACCCATGGGTATTTTTGGTTATGGGTCATGGGTCATGGGTTATGGGTTGATCCATGGTTTTCTTCCTAGATACAATGTACCTTAAGGATACATTGAACTTGGTTAAGTGGTATATATAAAACCATGGGTTATGGGTCAAAACCATTAGCTAGTTTTTATCTATTTAGTATATACTTGTTTTTACCCATTTTAGTATATACTTGTTTTTACCCATTTTAGTATACTTAGCTTAAGTATGTGTGAACTCAATATGTAAACACTAGTTGTACATATATATCTAAATCATAAAATCACTTATACTTGTTAAGCCAATATGTAAACACTAGTTGTTGTACATATATATCTATATCATAAAATCACTTATAATTGTTTTAGTGTTTTATGTGAAAATGTGAATATGTTAGAAAACTATTAGTTCAAACCATTTACGTATTTTATTTGTTTCGTTAATATGATTTTACTTTTGTTATCGACAAAACATTAGAAGATCGTAAAATATAAATAAACGTTTTTACGGCTTATTTGTATTAACAAAAGGTATTAAATGCATCTTATTTATTAAGTTTAAATTTACTAATATAGATTACTCTTTTATTTTCTTAGAGTTTTGATGCTAATTCAATTCTTTGAATCTTCATTTATATGTAGGGTTATTTGCGAAGATCATGTATGCCGAACAAATTTTTTTTAGGATAACTTGACTTACGATTCGTTAGAGTAAGGTATTGTTTTCAATTACTTTTAAGCAAACACATATTTTTTCTTAAACATCCATGTAGTAAAACTAAGTAAGAGAAACATAGATCAATATATAGTTTAACACCCGTCCGATATTAACCTACTAGAGGTTAATCTTGGATTGTCCCCATTTGGGACTACTTTTATAACATATTGTTTCATTTAGGATGTGAATGCTTATTATTAGATTGAGTGTTGTTTTAGAAAAAAATCGATATCATTTTTCCCTTACTCCTACGGGTATGCACTTATACGTATACTTGGGGAGTTAAGGAAATCTTCACGATTTTTAAATAATACTCAATCTAATAATAACATTCACATATGAGACAATGTGTTATAAAAATGAGTTTGATTGATTTTAGAATATGTAAATGAAAACCGATGCAACAAGTATGCTTTGTTTTGTTTTCTTTTATAGCTCTTAACATATCTTGTATACCTTTTTACATGTAGATCCTTGGCATGACAATCGTCCATTTCCATGAATCGATTGAAGACACCTTTGAGAAGTGGCATCAATTATGTCCAATTTGATTATCATTATTGATAGGTAGTTGTTGGTTATGCCATTGTCTTTTGTTTAGGCATTTAGTATTTAACTTAAGATAATATGTGCGAACTCCTTTTTGTAGAAGGCATTTGGAGCGTACATCGTTTAGTGCTAGAACTCGTTATTATCTAAGTTAAATTACGGAATATGTATTGACGTTTATGATTTAGTAGTTAAATTTATGGAATGTAGGATGTATTTGGTAATTCATGGATCAAAAGTTGCTTGCGCATTGCTTGAAATGGGAACATGAAATATGGAAATGGGCGGGAACATGAAACGGAAATGGGCGGGAACATGAAATCTGAAACAGGATTTGTACAGAAAGTGGTATAATTAAGAAAATCTATTTTTGAGAAAAGGCAATAGAGACAGGTTTTATTGATAGAAACAGGTCTATGTATATAAAACAAGACCCGTCAAACATTTAAAACAGGTCTCGATATTGATAATAGAACCGGGTAAATATCATGAAACCGGTCTCATTTATGATAAGCAAGACCGGTTTTTAAACCGGTCTCGATATGGTTTTCACATGGAGAGCCCCCCACTTAGATACCCCATCAAAAACAGGTCTCGATGGAATCTACAACAGGTCTCGAAGGGACTTATTGTAGTAGTGATTGTAGAAGAATAAAAACAGAAATTACATAGTGCTTCTTTTACAATAAAAACCAAAGGCTAACATTCCATATCAGATTTAATAAACGAGTTAAATGGATCAATTAGAGCACAACTCGAAATTTACTTACACTTAACCTCAGGGACGGAGCCAGGAGCCCAGGACCAAATATAACCGGGTGCACAAATCTTTTAAATCATAATACTGGAAACACATTTCGAAAACCAGGTGCATTTAAGATGCATTTAAGAAAAATTCGGTGTTTTTTTTAAAAAATTAACACTATATCGAAAAAATCTATGGGATTCCCGGGCACCCGCGGGAACCCCCTAGCTCCGTCCCCGCTCAACCTTAACTCCCTATTTTTCGTGTTAGCTTCGAGTTATGTGTTGTGTCGTATCAAAAATTTCCACATCTAAAATATTGTTAACATTTTATTATTAATTATGAGGATATAAAGAGCATAAACCATCAAAATTATGTATGGAAAAGTGTTCTATCTTTTTAAAATATAATTTATTCTTACTGCTTTTTCTTGTAACATAGTCAAAAGTGTACATTACGAGACAATGAACTCTTCTTTCGGTTTCTGATATTACTTGTGGTAATATTGGTAACTTTGGAAGTCCGGTCTTGAAGAAAATTGTACATGCGGTTTATCTAGGTGCTTCATGGGTCATACGGAGATGGAGAATTGTAATGCAAGAAAATTTGATTAATATTGCTAAGACTGAAAATTATGTTTCCCTCAATTGAAAGGCTCTCTTTACTGTGTTTCAAAGAGATTCTTGCTTAAGTCTTCGAACAGGGTGCTTAACCCAAGATAATCAGTGTGGTGTGGTGAGTAGAGTTTTCGACTCATTTGGAGCCAACGGGTGTCACATAATTATAATACAACCTCTCATACAACCCTCTTTGGGGAGGAGAGCAGACCTGCTAAGACTTAATCGCCCAAATTGCCACATCACCTCTATCCAATAAAAACCCTCAAACTCAAAACTACCAAATTCTACCCTAACACTACCCAAAGTGAAGGGAGTGGTCACCTATCCTACTTTTTTTTTTTTTTTTTTTTTTTTTTTTCATATTTTAATACATAAAATCACATACAATATTAAAATAAAGATAATAGTGGGAACACCATAGTCATCTCTCGTATATTGCCCTCTAAAACTTCTAGGAAAATTTTTCCATTTGACGTGTGTACAGTCGATGCTACCAAGCTACCCGTGGATAGATCGTCGGACGAAGACGGAATAACGTATTCGAATTCGAAAGAATCGGAAGACATTTTGATGATAAAAAGGTTGGGATTTTATGAGAAATTTTTTTGGGTAAAGGGCATTCCACCCGGTAAAATATATTACTCCAAAAAAACGTTTAAGTACAATAGAATGTGGCTAAAGTACCACATTAACAGCAAGCAAACGCGATTTTATGAGAAATTGAAAGATGGGTTGTGATGATTTTGTGAAAAATGGGTTGTGATGATTTTGTGAAAAATGGGTTGTGATTTTAAAATGTGAAGACGGGGGTTTTTAAAAAGATGGGGGTATTTTTTTTTTATTTTTTTTTAATTGCTACTAGCCGTTACCTATTTCCCAACGTTCGAAATTTCAAAAAATCTTGCCTCACCACGATCGGCTTCCAAGCCCGAATTGCTACCCGATTTTGCCTACCCGACCCACTGGGGGCGGTGTTACCGATCGGTTTCGCCTACCCGATTTGCTACCCGATGCCCACTCCCTCCCCTCTTAGAGCATGAGGTATGGTGGCTTAGCCACTTCTCTTCACTTAGGTCCCACATCACTTAAACACACCCACTTACAAAATACATCTCATTCAGTACTAACCCAAATCTCTTCACTTGGGCTCCACCCACCCTCATTTTTTTTAAATCCAACCGTTGTACCCACGGTTATGTACTTTTTTTTATCGTTTTCATTTCGTGGGGGCGACGAAGGGCAAAGTGGCGAAGGGTTGTGGTGTGGTGGCGAGGGTTGGCGGACAACGGCGGAGGTGCCATCTCGGACCGGCGAGCCTCCCTCGTTGCCATACCTCATGCTCTTAGTATGGAGGGTGTGGATGAACATTTTCTCTCGTCATATCAGCTTAACATCAGCTTTTTCTCTCTCTTAAATATTTTTTTGCAACTTTCTCTCAACCACTGCAGCACCTTCTCTCTCTTCTAATACTTCTTTTCTATCTTTTATCATTTAAAAATACCCTCAAAATACAAATCCCACTCACAACATAATAAATAATACGTTATCTCTCTTAAAAAATAAAATACTTCTCTCTCCTTTTTCCTACGTGAGTATAGTCCCGATCCTATGTTTTTTTTGTTTTGCCAACAATTCCCGCATGCATGAAAGTGGGATTCCCGAAAGGAAATGGCTTCCTTGGGCTTATCCCACATGTGCACCTTTTAATCTTACCATAACACACCACAACTTACTCATTTGGGTCTCACCACATTCTATTTTATTTTTTTATTCAATTTACCAAATAAACCCAAATTCATTTATAAATTTAAATTCATTCATAAAATAAATTTACAATACGAACCTAAGTTATGATACGAAACTAAAGTAACAATACGAATTAAAACTCAAATTAAAAGTAATTGTACAAATTCAAATTCAAATTCAACATTTCAAAGTACGATACAAAACAAAACTAAAGTAAACAATACGGGAAAAATACGATACGAAGGAAAAAACACAACAAATAAGCGAAACAAATTACAATGAAAATGAAAACACAAATTAAAACGAAAAGTCTATGTTATAACCCTCGTGTATGTCATACTCTTCAAACCTGCTCGCTTCCCACTCTCGCTCCAAATGTTGAACAAGTTGTTCCTACGGTACTGTTCGTCCCTTTCTTTCTGCTCCTTACAAGCTGCTTCCTCCTGTGCGTGTTGTTCTTCCATTTCTCTCAAAACATCTTCATCCTGATGATATAGTCGTAACTCGTCCTCGGAAAGCTGAAACAGATTCTCAACCGGTTCTTGAACCGGTTCCTCTTCAGTTGAGAAAAATGGAATGATATCCGTTGGTGGAGTGTTGCTGGGAGATTGTTCGGGAAATTGTTGTGAGATTGTTCGGAAAATTATTAGGGAGAAATTTTTGTGAGATTATTCGTGAAATTGTTGGGAGAAATTCTTGCAATTGTTTTCTTGAGACATTGTTTTTGGCAAATTGTGTGTGAGTTGTGTGTGTGTAAATTTGGTTAGATTAATGTAGTATTTATACTGTGTTAATTGTATTTAACAAAAAAAGGAAATAATTCAATTATTAAAAAGAAGTACGCATTTCTTCACGTCACGCAAACAACGAGTAGCCTAATAACGAAGGGTGGCGAATGGTTCTGGTGTGGCGGCGAGAGGGTGGCGAGCGGTGGCGAGAGCCACATAGGTTTGACGAGATGCCTCTACAACTCTTTTTTGGCTCCAACTTGGTGCCTTTTTAATAAAATTGGCCTAAAAAAAAAATAGTCAAAAGGGACATTATGAGACTGTTAACTCGTGACATTATTTTGCGAGCAAAGAGATAAATAAAAGAAAGTTAGATGAACCGTAGCAAAACCAGATAACCTAGTCAACATGATTTATGTAAATCTCTTAACAAAATTATACAGAATCACAAAGTGTAATGGGAAACTCACTATAACTAACGCTAAACTAACCCGGTCAAACGGTCACACCTTATCTAGCATATCCGTTTCATTTTAGTGTGAACAAGAAAAAATATGACTTAACGAGTAAGGTAGAGCAGATGAACTTGGACACCATATAAAATTCGTGGCTAACGTACCTAAGAGCACAAGATATGCAAGCTACCAATAACACGTTATTAGTATGCCACATCAACGTCACATCATACACCTTTCAATAACACACTAATAACTAAAACACCTTTCCTCATAACACACCACTAATACGTTATCGGGCCCCACAAAATACTCTACTAAAATACCCACCACCAAAATACAAAAATTAATAAATAAATAACACAAAGAAAACCATCAATTTGAAGCCATTCTAAAGAACTCAATCGATTTGACATGTTGGGGTGTTATGATAAACGATACGTCATTTGGTATTTTTTTTCTTCCTCCGACGTGTTATTAATGAATCGCATACCGCGCTTCTAACCACGATTCATATACACGTTTTCATGCCATTGACTTTTGGGTAAAAGTCAAAAATGGCTAATGTACTTTTTAATTTGTGCTAATGTGACTAACATATTTTGTAAATATCCACTATGACCATTCTACTTTCAAGCTTTAACCAATACGACTGACCACTTGACTTGATAATTAACCGTTAGTCCTCAATACATTAAACAATTGCAGCGTTGGTCCCCAATACATAAACTCGATTCACGTTTTAAATACATTTTATTACGTTTTATCGCTTTTTACGCTTTCAATCGCCTTTTATATTTTCGCCGGTTTTTACGTTTTAAATGCTTTTTACGTTTTAAATGACGTTGTTTTTACCTTTTAAATCGGTTTTTTTTACATTTTAGTCAATTTTCTTACATTTTTATCCGTTGTTTTACGTTTTCGTCTTTTTAGCGTTTTGTCGATTTTATGTTTTAAATACTTTTTTTACGTTTTCGTCCGTTTTTTTATGTTTTAGTATGTTGTTTTGCGTTTTCGTCTTTTTTTATTTTTTTTATCATTTATGATTTCATCAGTTTTTCTACGTTTTCGTCTTTTTATTTTATGTTTTTGTCATTTTTACGATTTCGTCTCTTTTTTTACGTTTTCGTATGTTCTTTACATCTTCGTCTGTTTTCTTACGTTTTCAACTGTTTTTTATGTTTTCGTCTTTTTATTTTTATTTTTATTTATTTATTTATTTATTTTTTTATGTTTTCGTATGTTTTTCTACGTTTTCGTACAAGTTTTTTTTACGTTTTCGTCTGTTTTTTTATGTTTTCGTCCGTTTTTCACGTTTTAGTATGTTTTCGTCCATTTTTTACGTTATCATCTGCTTTTTTACGTTTTGTCTATTTTTTTTTTACGTTTTCTTCATTTTTTACATTTTCGTCCGCTTTGTTATGTTTTCGTCTGTTTTTTTACGTTTTCGTCTATTTCTATGTTATCATATGTTTTTTTTTTTGACTTTACTTTTTTGTATGTTTTTTTCAATGTTTTTGTCCTTTTTTATGTAAGAAAACGAACAAAAAAATAAAAAAAAAACATATTAAAGATTAACAAACCAGATGAAAACGTAAAAAAACAGACGAAAACGTAAAAAAATGTCGAAAATGTAAAAAAACGTTCTGAAACATAAAAAAATGGACGAAAACGTAAAAAAATTAGACGAAAACATAAAAAAATGGTCAAAAATGTATAAATTACCAAAACGTAAAAAAACAGACGAAAACATAAAAAATTGGACGAAAACGTAAAAAAGGTAAAAAACGGTCAAAAAGTACCAAAATATAAAAAAACGGACGAAAACGTAAAAAAACAGACGAAAACATAAAAAAGGTCGAAAACGTAGCAAGATATAAGAAAACGGATAAAAACGTAAAAACGGCCGAACACGTAGAAAAACGGTCGAAAACGTAAAAAACGGATAAAAACGTAAAAAATGGTCGTAACCGTAAAAAAACATACCAAAACGTAAAAAAACGAACGAGAACGTAAAAAATCAGTCAAAGACATAAAAAACAGTCAAAAACGTAAACATACAAACCAAAACGTAAGAAAACGAACGAAAACGTAAAAAAATGGACGAAAACATTAATAACGAACGAAAACATTAATAACGAACGAAAACGTAAAAAATGGTCGAAAGTGTAAAAAACGGGCGAAAACGTAAAAAAATCAGACGAAAACATAAAAAACAGTCGAAAACGTAAAAAACGGACGAAAATGTAAAAACACATACGAAAACGTAAAAGATGGTCAAAAAGTAAAAAGCAAACGAAAACGTAACTGAAGTTATGTATTGAGGGCCAACAGTACAATTGTTTAATGTATTGGAGACTGATGATTAATTACCATGTCAAGTGGTTAGTTATATTGGTTAAAATTTAAAAGCAGAATAGTAACATTTAAAAAGTATATTAGTAGGGATTGTCTAACCAATGCCCTAAGGGCATTGGTTAAGCAGGGTATGCACAAAAAATGACTAAAAAAACGTTTTTTTATTTGAAAAATGCACTTTGTGTCATTGTGTGTGGGTCTCTGAGTTATTTTGTAAGAGTTCATGCATTCTTAACCAATGTCCTAAGGGCATTGGTTAGAGAATCCCAGTAATATTTGCACAAATCAAAAAGTACATTACTCATTTTTTACTTTTACCCGATACTTATGCAAACGAAAAAAATGACTTAACGAGTAAGGTAGAGCAGATGAACTTGGACACCATATAAATTTCGTGGCTAACGTACCTAACACCGATTCGTATACACGTTTTCATGCCATTGACTTCTATATATATTTCTCTCCAAACTACCACCACAAAACACAAACAGTTCACAAACTTCTGATCAACAAAAAAGAAACACAAAATCATGCCAAGATCACCACCTCACCACCACCATCCTCACCACCCACCACCAGTGGTTCACCACCACCCTCCACCACCTGTAGTCCACGTGGTCCATCACCCTCCACCTCCACCAGTTGTTCACCATCCTCCTCCACCAGTGGTGCACCACCCTCCTCCACCTGTGGTGCACCACCCTCCTCCACCAGTTGTCCACCATCCTCCGCCACCACATAAGCCACATGCACCACACCATCATCATCACTAGTTTGCTTGATGTGATGGGTGGTTATGATGCAGATCTGCTAGCTAGAAGCACTTTGTTGTGTTATGGGATGCTATGTTGTTTTTATGTATTCATAGCAAATAATAGTTGATAGATAGTCTTGTGTGTAATGTTAGATTATCTATGTATTTTTATTTTCTTGGTTTGTCTTTGTTTTGATGTTAATAAGGGGTGTTGGTTGTGGATCTGCATATTTTTATGATGCTATGTTATGTAACTTGAGAATTAACCTTAATTAATGATAATCATCTTGTGTACGTATAGTCATCTTGTTATGATGTATTTATATGTAAGTTATATTCATCAGGAGAAATTTTTTCGGAGTTGCATCCGATCTAAATTTAAGAGAGTACCAAGTGTAATTCGTTATTGACTTATTGTGTTAGATTTGGATTAATGAATGTTCCAAAGTTGATTGTTTCAGCACCAACACATTTTTTTTTTTTTTTTCTCTTAACACATTTTTTTGTGTGTGTGTGTGTGTGTGTAGAAGGCCTTCCACTTGGCATCATTCAGTAGAAAAAAAAATTTCACATAGTGCTTAATCCATTGTGGATGGTCAAGTTGATTGAATGGGTGTTCAAATCTGTAGATGGTCCAGGTGGCAAGTTGATTGAATGGGTGTTCAAATCTGTACACACTTTCATTGTATAATAAAAGTAGGGACCCTATTATATATGATACCCATTGAATTATAATATGTATTACTTTATATTGAATAAAACATTTAAAAGATGATGTGTAAATCAAATAAACTTAGTAAGGTTTAATGGATTGTGAATGTGTTTATAGAAGTACAATGTTGATGTGTCAACCAATTAAACTTTTTAATATACAATGCATTAAAGATGCTCTTAATAAAATATATTACTAAAAAACCAGTTAACTACAATAGAATGTGACTAAAATATTACATTAATCTTAAGCAATTTTTAACAACCGTTAAAACATTCATGAAAAACCATAAATAATCAATTAGCTACACACAATTAGCTACGCCTAACACAAAACCAACACAAACATTGGTTTTGTTAAAATGTGTACTAGACACGTATTAGCGAAACACGTACTAGGCATGTATTAGGAGAACACAGTCACACACAACATGAATACGGTATGATATTCGATCTGAAATCAGTAAGAGATGTTACAACATATGAATACATATAATGATACTCGATCTGAAATAAACTTTAACTTTATGACAACTATAATACAGGCTTAAACTAGAGTACCTTTTAACCTAGAATCCCAATGGGGAGATTGTAGTTTTCAAAGATAGCTATACTACTAGAAGAATTATCTTCGTTTAGCTTAAGCTTTGGCTTGAAACCTTCTGATTGTAGCTTCTCCACAGAAGTACAAATCCCATGTCAGTGCAAACAAGACAAGATCGTAACATCTTAACTGCAAGGTGTTGCATGAGCTTTTTCCCGAGTTCCAGTTTCGATAAAATGACCGTGGTGAGAATGCATTTCCATTTAAAGGTTTGGGAAATCTTGATGGATTGTAAGTTATAATCAAGATGATCGGCCGAATGGTCATGACATTCACGCATCTCTCAAACCTTGAAATCATCGTGAGGATATTACTAATGTTCTTCTCCGAAAGGTTTAAATCGGCGGAGACGTTACTAATGTTTTTATCTACTGAAAGTAATTTCTGTTTGTCTTCTTTTTGGGGTTTATTTGCTGGTCCGACACTTATGATCTCTGTGGCAACTAATTTTCTCAAACGAGATACAATTTTCGTAGGTTCAAGTTCAACATCCCCAGTGACAGTTAGTGTCCCATACCCATTATCAAATCCTACTGAAACAACACCATTGATAGCACATACTATTTTCAACACCTTTCGCTTTTCTTTATCATCACCACTCAATTCCACTTTTAGCACAATTTTCTGAAATGTACACACAGTTATTAGTATAAGGAAGTTAGAGGTAAACAAAGACACACCCATAAACCTTGTTCATATTTCTACTTGAATGTTCACCATATAATAGCTGGACGACGACAACCAAGATATGCTTAAAACCAACATACATAGTCTTGGGGCTGCTATTCAATAAGGCTTTCAAGTGAATGTTCTTATAAATGTCTAGTGTAACATTTTTTTCTTTCTTCAGGGGTTTTTTCATTAAGAAAGATTCTCAGTTTCATTTCAGGAATTAGTCTAACTAGCTTTAGGCCCATGTTCTTTTTTTATGTTTTGATAGATAGTAGAATTTTTAATGAAGCAATCGATGCATGGAATACATTTGGGACTCGTGAGAGTTATGAGGCCTGCATAATATGTTTGGGACTCGTGACAGGCTGGACGCTTTTACAAATAAAATGTGGAGGTTTGGCACAGACCTTGTGCCAGTTTCAGCTTCTATGGTAACATGTGTGTAATACCGAATTTCCTATATAACTACACATTGTCTTAGCTATTTGATTTCTTTTATTATCTGCCACTTTTTAATTTAAAAATATTGCACGCATGTCTTCCAAAATCAGAGCCATTTCATAATGAACATTTTCTGTAAGTTGAAGGTCATCTAATAATATTACAAGTTTCCTATATAGCATGTATTCCAATACTAAAAACGAGTTTATATACTAGAGTAACAAGTATGAAATATTGGTTGAACGAAGAAGTACGATATCTGATTTTTTTTATCTAGTCTTGTATATTCTTTCTAATATGAACTCTTGCATTTAGAGGAAAGAGCAAAGTTACCTGATATTTGTTCTTGTAAGCAGACTCCAATGTTCTTCATCTTCATCAAGATGACCTTTTACCTAGTACTTCTCGATCATGCTGGTCAACAGAGTATCTTGCTGGTTGGGGTGCGTGGCGGTATCTTTCAAATCTTTCATCTAGTGCTACACTTGATCGTACACGTACTACACTTGATATTTGCTCAGATGTTTGCTCAGATGGCTTTAAATTCCAGCTCATTCCTTCAAGCTCTTCTACACTTCTACTTTCGCCAGGGATTGCTGTGATGCCGTTTGTTGTGAGATGGTCCGCAACATTTTCCACACTATATTGGAACCCCATATAGCTGATATTTGATAGCCTACCTGTCATGGCCATTGCGATTAAAATGTTACTTTCACCTCCTTGCCAAGTTTCATACCCATGAGTTTGTATAACAACTTCCACATGATTATGGAAATGGTCAATACTTAGAAGCATATCAGGGAACATGTAGACTAGCCGCGTGCCTCGAGAGAGATCTACTTCCTTGGTTCCAATGATTTGTCGGCTATCTTCCCATCTAGTGTCACGAAGAACAATTAGAGCCTTTGTTCCTGCACTTCTCCGGTGGAGTGCATGTAGTCTAATCATGAATATTCCTAGGTGAATATGCTGGAGCCCTGAAGATCTCAAGCTCTGGTAACTTTCTTGGTTACATAGTCGAAGGTTCACCTGATTTTCACTGACACATAGGATTCTTTGTTCAGAGTAGTGTTCATATACTGTGTTTCTTGTAGTACCTCTATTATTTGAATAGAGTACTTCTGCTGGAACAAGACTTGCTCGTCTTTCTCTTAATATCTCAAGTTGTCTTTCTGGATCTACGATGGACTCTAAGGTTTTGTTGTAGTTGTTTCTTCCAAATACTCTTCTTGTTGTCCTAGCTGCTTGGTATCTGCTCCGGGCCATTTGTCGGTAACCGCGGATTTGATCTTCTTGGGTTGGGAGTTCTGTTTGAGTTTGTGTGGAACTCCTATTAAGGATGCTAGGCCTTCTAGAAGTCATTTCTTTGACTACTTCCTGAATTGTTATTTAGGTAACTCATTCAAAAATAAAACATAAATAATATCCTGTCTGACAATTGAAGAAACACATATTCTAATTTACCAAGCTAAATATCGAATTACCTTTCCCGCCGAGTTCCTAAACAGAGGTCCTGAATATTTTGTTAACTCAGTGAGCGAGCTTGATGTAGACTCCATTCTTTCTCTGATGTCCACAGACTGTAAAATGTAATATTTTTGTTGACTCCAAGGAGTTAAATCCAGAGCATGGAAATGTTGATTATACATTTTCATTTTTCCTCTTAAACTAACTATTCAGTTACCTTTGTGGTTTTGTCACTAAACTCATATGTGAACTCCACATCTTCATCAACAAGAGATGACTTGGTCAACTCTTCAATCGTGTAAAATTCATTCTGATTGTTGTTCAACGAAAAAAAAACAGAGAAGTTAGCAAAGCGTGACTTTCATACAAACAAAAATTATATAATTAAGAAAGTCTTAGGACTAAATCAGATTGTATATATAGTGGCCCACTTAACTCATGTAATATTAAGAAAGCAAGGAACACATATCTGTCAATTTTGTTCGGTGTCCCAAGTTATACACCCATGGTATAAACAAATTTTGAGGCCTATAACGGTGCCATCGACACCACCCTAGGCACCATAGGCGCGGTGCCATGTGACTGTTAACCATTTCTTTTCCTTTCCGTTTTGAATGAAAAATGAAAAAAAAAAAAAGTGAAGAGGGTGTGTGTTTTTGATTATGCATTATAAAAAAATTTATGAGCCAGTTTTTTTTTTTTTTTTTTTTTTTAAGAATGTTAATAAGGAGAAAAGTTGAAGTGGTGGGGTGTATTACACACCTATAAGAGCATGTACATCAATAACACAAGTTAAAGTTTAACACCGTGCCACGTCAGCGCCGCATCAGCTTTAACTAACATCCCAAAAAAAAAAACCCACAACAATAACATTCCCAAGTTAAACTTTAACACTCCAATAATTTACAAAAACAACCCCTCATTTAGGGGCATAAATGAAAAAAGAAAAGAAAAAAAAAAGCAAATAACTGGCGTTGGTGTGTAAAACACCGGCCCTTTAACACCCGAATAACACCGACCCTCCATCAATAACACCGAATAACGCCGGTTAACGCGGCACTAACGCCAGATCCGGCGTTATTGATGTGAATGCTCTAACATTTACTTTTATAGGATTCCTTGCTCTCATAAAACTCTCCTATGAAATTTGCGAAAGAGGTGGAGAAATTGGATATGAATTGTACGATAAATAGATGGCGGCAAGAAATATAATTACTTTCTGGAAAAGATAGGGAGAGAAAATAATATACACCCTTGACTTGAGGAATGTTTGGCTAGCTTGAAAATTTTACCGTTTTCACTATTTTATCAATATGGGAAAAATGGTTACTCGAATAATTTGTGCAAGTACGTGCATATACTCCCCTCATAGTCATCTTGTACTAAATGAATAGATGGCCAACAATAGAAGTCTACTTGAGCCCTTCATATAGTAACTACTCCACGTTGGTAAAAGAAGAAATAACACAAAGCACATTTACCGATTGAGGACCATAGATGGTGCATCGAATATTTTTCAGTTCTGTAAATGATTGATATGGTTTATTGGGTCTACCGGTCTTTCTCCATCCTCCTATCTCTGTAACAATAAGTAGCACGATTAACTTGATCTTTACAAAGCTTAAAATCAATATAGATAAAACCCAAAACTAGCTGGAGTAGAAGTACCTGTATAGTCGATTGTATCACCAACTAAATTCCTAAACCAGTTAGGATTCAATCTGCCAACCTCCATTAACTGAGAATAATCACGGCGACATAGATAGTATGTTCCATTGCTTAATTTAAATCCAGAAATATCTGCTCCAAGAATATCTGCATGTGCATTTTTCTCTTCAAAGGATTCATCGTTATCTTCATAGGATTCATTGGCATCTACCATGAATTCATTGCTATCTTGAAAGGATTCAATTTCATCAGTGTACACAAGGCTTGCACCACAACCCTGTATCACCAAATTACCTTTCATTACAACAATAGCCACATCAACTTCATCTCCATCCTGCAATGATTCTCCGATTGGCCAATAGCTTAACCATATGCCAACTTTATCAGCAGCAGGTTTGCCAAAGGCTTTGGGGTTGTAGATCAAGTCAATACCCTCGTTCGTTCTGATTTTCGCAAACCATACCCATTCATCACCTTGTATGGTATACATAAAAGTTATGTTTAACCCTTTGAGTGTCCTTTTCTTTGGACCGTTCGGGCACTGAAAGACAAAGTGAATCGTCGATGTATACTCATACTCGGGAATTATGTTTAGTTGCTCTATATCTGGCGGGGATATGCTCATTATATTGAATTAAATAAGACATCATGTAACACAAGCAAACCTATTTTAGTATGTTGTTTATACATGTAGTTTAGAGGTATTGTGGATGTTTGTGCATGTGTTCAAGATAGGAAAAACAAACACGAGACACAAACTTACGCCTTGGGTAAGGTCCTCATCTCCAACCATGCACACCTCAAGATCTTGATATGCTCTTAGCTAATTCATGTGTCCCAAATCGACACGTAAGCATGGCTACAGCACAAATTTGAAAAAGTCCTCGACCTCGACAAATTAACACGACCTCCATATCTAAACTCTTGCAAGGTATATTTATGTGATTCAAACTTACACTCTTTAGGAGTCACATAAAAATATACAATTCGGCAAGTTTGATTGGGAGACACAAAAGCCTTTGAGTGCTCTGCAATCACTTAAGTCAAGGACCAAGATTGTTAAGATGAGTGTAACTAAGCAGGGCTCAAGCGGATTGATGGCTAAATTCAAGTATTCCAGTTGTGATTGATTTTTAAAGCGAGAGGAAAGTAATGATTATCCTTAAGATTGCAGTCCATGAGAGCAATTTGTTTTAATGAATTTGGCAAAGAAAGTGAGGTTGTTTTGTATTTTGTCCACCAAATAGTGAAACTTTTATTCTTTCATATGAATTTGGCTGCTTCCTCATGCACAGACTTTCACACCCTGTGATATCCAATAAAGTAAGACCGGTAAGGTCCCCAAGGGTATCACTAACACGAACCAATTTACGACACTGTACTAAAATTAAAGTCTCAAGGTTAGGGAATCGGTAGATATTCTTAATTTCAACTAGATCATCGGAGTCTGTAAGATTTAGAATCTTGAGTAATGGTAGAACCTGTTCCAAAAGTAATGTCATTCAATTTTGATCAGTAAAAAATAAAGGACAACTGATTTGGAGAGGATGATGAAATTCCTTACATTTGGAGGTTCAAATACTTTCAACCTGCTATGGCTCATATCTATACACACCAATTTTTCCATGTGTAATTTTTGGGGTATGGTTTTCAAATGGGATTCACGCCAGCAAAGCCATCTTAAATCTTTTAAAATATTCTCGTAGGATCCAGTGAGTTCCAACTGATTTAGCTGGAGCAATTTTAGGTTATTCATCTTCCCAATAGAGTCCGTCTTAACAGAGTCTGGTAGCTGCAAATATAGCATGAATGAATGCGAGTAACTGAGTAAGTGTGTGTGTGTGTAATTTTGTAGATAATTAGGAGGACGACTATGGTATTTTTCAATGATATAAGTTTGGTATTTTATTTGTTAATGTAGTTGTGTGGAGAACATGCAGCTAATCTGTATATATACATATATACTAGCTAGCATGTATCCTGGCAACAAACCAAATATTATACCCATGGAGTTACCCTTAAACATTCAAATCACATAATTATGATGTCCGTTTATTATTATATACTAGCTTGTATCCTTGCAGCAAAGGTACTAATTTAAGGTTATTAAGACCTTAAATACTTTACTTTATTAGGTGCCTGATATCACAATACTTCATCTATTGTTGGGGCATTTAGGTCTTCATATGAAGTTATTGAAACAAGAAAACTATTATTTGCTACTAAAGCCTTCATAGTATATGAAGACCATGCATTAGTTTATACCAACTCTATGTTACCTTTCTTACCCTTGTCACTTTGTTGTCTCGAATTTCCATGTCGAGCTAAACCTTCCACTTCGTTGAACCCTACGAGAGAAAACACGAAATCACGGATATTTAAATAAAAAAGGAAGGGTAAAGCGAAAAATAACTCTAACATGAATATGAGAAGTATCTTACGTTTCCTTTCCTCAATACTTCATGAGATTCCTTATCCCGCCATATCCTACTTCGTTCTCGGGTAGCACAGGAGATTCAACAAGGATAATTGTTCTCCCATCTCTTGAATCAACGGATGCATCCTCGGTTCATTGTTTGATGAAAGCAGAGAAGATACTATTGGTCGTGGTTACAATCCACGATTTTGCATAGTATTCGGGCTCCAGTATCTTTTGCACATAATCCTTGTCTTTTCCATTAAAGAAACAAGCAATATGCAAAACAACTCTTTCACAGAGTGAAGTTGTAACGAGTTGTAGCTTGTCATGAGTACACTCGAATACTATCGAGAACACGCCTTTCAATGAGGTCATCATACTTTCCCAAAATTGTTTCCTACTTTCACTACTATGACTACTATCACAATATGAAAGGATCCACACACTTTTAGAGCTAGTGGATATCCTTGACAATCTGAGTGCCCTATTTACAAGCTCGTCATAACCTTCCATTGAAACATTGGGTTCAAAGGCATAATGTTTTAAAAGCTTCAACGAATCACCTTTGTCCGGTAATTTTATTTCATGTTCTTTGCACCTCCAAGTGGGCGAAACCATTTAGATGCATTTTTTTACGTGGTGGTTATTATAATCTTGCTTTTACTTTAGTTTCATCGGTTTCGGTTTGAGATCCGGATCCAGTAACATATCCACTTGTTCTTTTGTGACAATGTTATCAAGAACAATAATTGCTTTTCTTTTTTCAAGGCATTTTGGATTGTGTATGTGCCTTGGCAAACACTCGGGATTGTTTCTCTTTCCTCTATAATATCTCTACTTAGCTTTTCTTGTAGGCGACTTAAAGCTTGATTGACGTACGCCAATGTCTTCTAAGATGCTAACGCTTTCAAATTTTGCCAATTTGAATAGACAATATGCACAGCCAATGTTGTTTTTCGCCTCGTCTATCCCCCAATTGCTAGGATTTCATCATCGATTGCTCCAACCAATTGTTGATCTCCTTATCTCGAGTCTCCATCCCACTGATTCCGTTGACGATAAACTTGTGTAAGATTAAGCTCTGTTGTAATAATGTTGACAATTTCTTGTGAAAACTCAACTTGGACCTATTACAACACAAAGAAACAAAGCGAGTTCGAGTTCGGACTGTCACACTCACGGAGGGTTTATAATAATGTAGATTTGATAAAATGATTTTTTAAAAATAAAAAATAAAATTTGAAAGCTTGTTGGCATTTGATAGTGTGTTGAAGGGAATAATCAATACAATATGGATATATTTTACGAGTCGTGTTGAGATCACTTTGGATAGTAGTATTTCTACCCTATATATCACGAAATTCACAATTTCTATCATAAATATGTTAAATTAACCCAACCGAAAGCGAAAAAAAGACACAATGGTTGGTAAAACGATTCTGTCTCTTGGTTCTTTTTGGTGGGCGAGTAATACGATAAGTGAAATATGTTATATTAACCCATTTGAAAACAGTGTTTCTTGGTCCTTTTGGTGGGAAATAGAGGTGTCTAGAATTAGTATAAATCATTTAAATTTCAAGACACTAATCGCAAATCGGTCATTTGCTAATCGTGAATAAGCCATTTATTCTCAAGTAAATCACAATTACATAAAATAAGCGTCTCAATGTAAAATCATTGATAGGCATGCAATGTCTCAATGAAATTTAGATGTCAAACTTCCATTAGCATTAGTAATTTTTTTTTTTTTTTTTTTTTTTTTTTTTTTTTTTAGGACAAGCATGTCGGTGATGCATGTAAAAACCCCAATTGGTTTACTAGATTTTAACCGTCTTTATCAAGGTTATCAAGATTGGATCCTACTCAAGATCGTTTTCGTCTTTACAAGAAAGAGATCGTAAGATTGGATCGAGATGTTATGATCTTAGTCATCCTACTATAATATCATTTTCTTAATAGCCTTTTTATTATTATGCAAATCTACAAGTTACTATATATCATTAATACAAAATCATAGGAATGTTTCATGAAAATATTAAACTAAATTATGATTATGAAATGTTTAAGAATATTAACATGTTTTTTAAAAATTTGTGAAACATAATCCATAATTTTGTAGTTTTTTAATTTGTTGTTCGAGAAAAATAAGATCGGATCGGAGTAAATCTTAAAATCGCATGGTAAAGATCGGGATCCTATAAGATCTTAAGCTTGCAAAGATCCAACGTAGGATGAGGATCGTTTTGGCTATGCAGTATTGTAAAATCGTAAAATACTAAGATTATGATCGGTATCTTAACAATCATGGTATTTATACTACAAGGGTTGTAAAATACAATTGGTGTGACAAACTACAAGAAAAAAGGGCTATAGTGACGACAAGGAAATCGTCACTAAAGGTGAAAAAATCGTCACTAAACCGGTTTAGTCACGAAAATCAAGGTCGTCACTTGTCGTCACTATAGCTCCGTCACAAAATTGAAAAGTGACGAAAATCAGGTTGTGACTATTTTTATGACGACTTTCTCGTCACTGAAATGCGTCACTAATATAGTGAAAGTCGTCACTAAGATATTCTACTAACGACGTAGTTAACCTCCGTTAGTGAGTTTAGTCACGAAATATTTCGTCACTAGCTGTCAATTTTAGAGACAACAAAAGGTGGTCGCTATCATATACATATGCTCAATTTATGCTATAAATGTGTTTTTAAATAGCCGGAAAAACTAATAATTTGCATTGAAAATTTTAAATACTACTGTAATTTCATTTATGCAATGAAATACTATTCGATCCGAATACAACACGTTTTATGTCCACAATGTACCAATAATCATGTTCCTAACATAAAAAGAGCAAACATCAGTTCATCTATGACCTATTAAAAATAAAAACCACCAATCTTCGTAAGAAACCAAGTAGAGAAATGAGGAGCTGCAGCATATCATCTCTGAATTTGAGACCCATTCGTCAAAATTTTTCCTGCAACTGAATGCAAGATTGAAATTACCAAATAGTAATCATGAAACTACCTTAAAAAGTCGGTTTGCAAGATAATAATGAGATATTTTTATATGAGACCAACCAAATGAATCACAGTACATGTTTTTCATTAAATTTACCAAATATTGCAATGTAATGCACTTCATTAGTAAATAAAAAGACTCACCGTGATCCATTATGTCACTGATTAAGTATATATCTAGTACGCCTACTTAAGTCTCACCGTGATCCATTATGTCCGTTCCCTCCATTATGCTTATTCCCTCTTCTGAAACCACAACAAAAAAGTATACCCTTATGATAAAATATATATTTGTTGGCCCTGATCATGTGAAATAACAACACATCAATGGGTAAAAGAAAAAGTAACCAAACCTTAACACTTTTATACTAGCTCTTAACTCCCTTCTGTAGGACGAGCCGAAGGAAAGTGTCCCTGGTAAACAATTAATGTTAGATACTAGGATAGAGATGAGTTACAAAATTAAAATACATTTCTTGAAAGTTAGTTAAAAAATCTACCTGTAGTTATAGCAAGTTCATTATGATGTACACAAGGTTGTATATAATATGTTCTTGCACTATAACTTGTTCAACCTGCAAGTCAAACTAATTTTGTTATAAACAATGGCACTTGTAAGTTGTATGTCCCCTTTTTGTTCATGTCTTTAACCTCAAAACTTCAACTTTTAGAGACTTGTATAGTTGTATCCTGATGATGTTGATAAGAGTTTGTAATGATATAAATGGAAATGAGCGATGTTGCATGGAAAGAATGTACCAGTATGCAAAAAAAAGCATTTAATGAAACACAATTATTTCCTAAAAGATACACCAATGATCTATATAACTTAAAAATCAATTTTGTATCATGTGTCAAAATATATAAGAATGACCTGAACACTTTTTGACCCAATAACAAAACCAAACCTGCTCGTCTGTTTTAAAAACATTAGCCACCCTATACATGTTAAAAGTTTAAAGGTACGGTATTGGGTTTAAAGGAGCATTAAGATGTCCAGGATATGGAAACAAGGGGATAACATATACCTTTAACAAGAACTAACTTTGAAACAGCCAACATTTCCTCCTAAGATCTAACAACACAACTTGGCGCATTCAAACTCTTTCAACATTTTCACCAATAATCTATTAAACATAACCCTGCATATGCATGTTTCAATAAAGTTACACAAATGGTCTAACCTTTCCAGAACCCAAGGTATCAAGAGTTCATAATAGGCCATCTGAACGACGGTCCAGTCGCCTGCAAGTGGTTTCACTAGATTAGTGTGCCGCTGACGTTGTTGACCACATCGAAATAATGTGAATAACGTTAACAACTTACCTTTTAATGCTCCTGTCTTTAGCTGTTAATAAGCCTGCTACAACATTTTCGCCTGAAATCAGATGGACGAAAAAGTAGTCAGACGGGTTATGTTATGTCAAAAAGGATTAGATTGGAGAGCATAGCGTCCAGAGTGAAGTGTCTATGCATAAGGAAAACAAGGTAAACTTGAGTGCTGATAGTTTTATTAGACTAGTCAACGTATAAAATCACCGAAGTCTAACCTACAGATATCGCATGGACGCTAACCTTGTGGATGTTGCTTCTCCCTGGACCAACAACCATGATTTAACCTTAGTGATTGAAATAATAACCAACTTTATATTTAATTGCGCATATAGTATTCACACCTATTATGAATACGAGTTGACTTTGGATCTAAATAAACTAAGTAAGCATCGATATATACTCACCAAATATGTTGTAAATTCCTTCCTTCTTTTTACTAATAACACATGTTCCCCTTTCCAGAGACTGCAAATACGCATGCAACTTGCTCATTGGCAAAACTTGGTTCCCTGTGGATTTAAATATGTAAACCAGAACACAATACATGAGAATAAGTCTTAAAATTAACAATTTAACATACGTTAAGATTCAAGAATTATGCATATAGTATTCACACCTATGAGTACCAATGAACCTACAGCCCACAGTAGTTTGTGATTGTCTCCAACTTGCAAATTCTGTAATTGGCCAAATAAATTGGAGGTAGGTTATATTCAAGAAAGTTATCATGCACAAAGAAGGCTATATTCCCCCAAATTTACTATCGACGTGTAGGAAAAAAGTTGCGGCAACAAGGAGATAGCACAAAATCATAGAATTACATTAATAAAAGACATCAACATATTCCTTGAGTTGACTACTCCTGAAAGATTAATCAAGTAAAAAATAACCACGCAACAGTGATTTTCCAATTAGAAATCAAGGGACCAAAGACATTTTAAGCCGTTAGGTCCAAAACCCAAAGTTCCAGAGGTAAATACATATGAACCATTTTACTATTCAAAGTTGTGCACTTACACCAGTAGTAGAGTCATCCTTGACCAAAGGTTACATGTATGACAATTGACAAGATATCCTGCATTAACATAACAAGAAGATCTGAGATGAATTGTGGTTCAGACACGCATAGAGACATACATAGATATACATACACACATGTGATCCTTTTAATGCTACCATTTCAACAAGAATGGTCATTATTTACGATCACACGTTAATTTTCCTAGACACACAAGACTGACAATCAATATACATGTGAGCATCTATGAATTTCATATCCTCTGCAAAAAAACTACCTACACATACAAAAAAATACACAACCCCCTTTATCTATGACTCGTTTCAGCTAACTAGTGACAATGACTAACATGATTATTTATATTATATGGTAATTCAACAAGTGGTTTAATTATGCGCCGTAACGGACCTTATATCTGCAGTTATGCTTATTTATACTATATGGCAATTCTGCAATATATTTTTTGACTTATATGAGTTGCCCCTTTATATATAACTTATTTCAGCTAACTTGTGAACTAATCCAGAAAAATTAACCTCAAACGACTATCAAATAGGATTGTACAGCTGAATAGAATACAACTATGTCTTGTAAGTCACACATAAGTGCATGAACAAACTTATCTACGTAGATCTGTACTTTAAGCAAATACAAGGTAAAAATAAATGATAACAAAAGTATAATCACATTTATAGACAATTAAAAACATAGACAATAATAATGCAGTTGTGATACAATAAGCCATCAGGAAACTACATAAAATGAACTTATAACGGGGTACAAGCTGGCTTCCATGCTCCAAAATGATTTTATATGTGATTGTTAAATATTAAAAACAAACACATATCCAAGCCACAATTTCATATATAAGGGAATTGTAACGTAGTCTTATAACAAGGGATTTGAACCTACTCCAAACCACAAATACCTAAACTAGTAATGCTTATCCAATTTCGCCGCAAACTAGTTCGTAAACATTAATGATTAGGCTCACATCAGGTCATAACCTAGCATACAATGTCTAACACTTGGTTAGAACTTTCATCGAACACTTAGGCTTTATGAGAATCATCAAACCCTTATTTCACGTCAGCTCAATAGTATATCCAAATAATAAAGACTTGCTACATTAATTAGGTTAAGTGATTCAAATCAAAATCAACAAATCATTAGAAATGTATATTCGATTAGGTTATTTGATGAGCAATAGAATACGTATATCGATCAAAATCAACTAATTGGATCAATGAGCTTACATTGAGATTATATTCAGCGGCAGAGGTGCTCAACTGCGGTGAAGCGCGACGGCGGAGTGCAATGGTGAACCGTTGCAACGGCGGCAGAGCGCGGCGGCGACCGTTGACCGTTAACCGTTGTGCAGGAGAAATGATTAAGAATAAAAGATGAAGAAGCGAATGATGAATGTGTAGGAGAAAGAAGATTAGGAATAATGATAAACCCTAAAAACTAATTCGGGTCGGGTTTGGATCCGCGCTTTTTTTTTTTTAAGTAAAAGGTAATTTGTGTCTCCAAGCATACATTGACTAGGCTTTTTCTTTGGTTGACCAAGTGACAAAATATTTTCGTCACTTCAGTTAAGTTAGTTTATATTTGAATATTTTCTTCTCTAAAAAGTATATTACGTATATTTTATAGTATATGTTGATTTAAAACCTTTAATTTGATTTTTCTATTTTTAATACTGAAAATCACATACCAAAAATATAAGATTAAAAAAAATCTTCAATGTGATGTTTTAATCAATTAGTTCAATTTTGTCACAACTATAGTTGGTCACTAATTTTGTAAGAGTGACCAAATTTAGTGACGATTTGTTTACTCGTGACTAAAGGATGTTTTTAGTTACGAAATTTCAAGTCGTCATAAAAATCTCCGTCACTAAAGCTCTTTTTTCTTGTAGTAAGCTCGAAGAAAAATTAGAGAAGCATACCCGGAAGTAGCAACTTTGCCGGCCATGTTGCCCACCTTCTCAAGGGCTGCCTTCCATCGTTCCACTTTAGCTTCTGTCCACTTTGTGTCAGGTTTGATATTTATTTGGAAAGTCCCCTCTTGTTTCCTAACATGTGACGGATCAACATGATAAAAAACTGGTAAAACAAAATGATTACGGTCCCTCCTTTGCTCGAGGATCAAGCAAAGCTCGTCAAGACACCATCTAGAAGTTGCATACTCCTTCGACAATATGACTATTGAAGCCCTGGATTCTCTGATACCTCTCTGGAATTCTGGTTTCAGGTCTTCACCAATGCAGATACTATTATTATCCCTAAAAGTGTATATTCCTGCTCTACTTAACCTATCATAAAGATGATCTGTAAAAGTTTCACGAGTATCTTCGCCTCTAAAGCTTAGAAAGACATCATATCTGCTAACATACTCTCCCGAAGAAGAGGAAGCCATTGAAATGGGATAAAGTATCGAAAGATCAAAGATGAATGATGAATGATGAAAGTCTTCGTCTCCTGATTGTACCTATAATGGAAAATGGATGGTGGTAGTTGGGTCATCGTCAGCGATAAATTATTGAATTTTGCAACTACTTTACCCACCACTAGGCCGGCGCTGACAAATATTTTATAATAAGTTCAAAAGATGCAAAAATGCCAGCATACATGGTTTTAAATATCAAGCAACAGGAATCTATTTACAGATATATTCTATTTTGTGAATTAAGTTCATATAATAGCTAAGTATTTTAAAAAATGTACAAATATCATACACGTAAATTTAAAAACCTACCAATATCATATACTTAGAGCATACCCAACCATAACACTATAACACCAATAACACCGTCCACGTCAGCGCCACATCAGCTTTAACATTTAACATTAACATCCTCAAAAAACACCCACAACCATAACATCCCAATAACATCAATAACATTTCATATTTTCAATTTCAACCCCTAAACTAAAACAAACACTTAATTTATTAAACTAAAACAAACATTTCATTAAAATTGAAACATATTACAATACGAGATTAAAAAAATTACAACGAAATAAAAACACACCGCAAATAAAGCGTTACAACAAATTAAAGGAAATAGCGAGAATACGATCTGCGGACGAGGTTTGAGTTATATTTTTGATGATTCGATCTTTTTCGTCATTGATCCACTCCACGACCATTGGATTTGCCCTCGAGAGGCGCCATCAAAACTTTATCTCTTCCAACCTTGTTATTGTGAGATCTTTTTCTGCTTTGGACACGTCTGGCTTGACGCTTCATGTTTCATCTGAAACTTCGTTTGCCATAGTTTCGTGAAATAAGTCGACGAGCTCGTTCCTCCAGGTTTGTTCCCCAAGACTTGTTGTAGTCTCGGATCTTGCTTTCTTGGTAGCACGTTTCTTTCCCGTGGGCGTGGTTGTTCATCATTACCAAACAAAGCCTCGTTTGTTTGGCTTTGTTGTTGGGTTAAATCAACCGATTCTGGCGTGTCCCATTTCTTATAATGACGCAAAACCTCCCAAGCGTCATCGAGACCAAACGGTGCTCCTTTGGATTCCTCACGATACCATTGCTTTGCCGGTTTCATCACATCCACTCACTTTCCCCGCTCGTTGATCCCGTTGCGCACGTATGTAATAAGCGTTGAACTTTGTGCATATGTTGTTCAACGTTTTCCATTTGCTTGACATCATGTCCTTGGTGCGCCGTTGAAAGTTGTTTTATTGAACTCATTTCGACCGATACCAAAACGTATCTCGGGTTGACACTTTCCAACTTTCGGATCCTCAAAACAACTATATAACACCTCGCAAGTAATGCTTCCTCGCTTTGAATTCAACGCGTAGTAATGACAACCTCCTCTTCATCGAATCAATTGGTTCGGGCTCGGGGTCTTTAGTTTCTTTGATTTTCGCTTATCGACCTTTTCCTTTTTTGAGGAGACGTGGGTGTGTTAGCAACATCTTGTGTTCAGTTTGTGATTGTTGTGTGGTGTAGATTTTGAAAGTTGGAGTTTAATTGGGTATTTTGTTGTTGCCAATACTAAGTGTTTGATGTTGTTGATACATTTCTTGGCTCGAAGCCTAGTGTGTTGGGGTTTGAAGATGAACCCGCGTTGGGTTATATGATGAACCGGGTTTGAGGATTCCACCCACCACCGAGAAGATTGAAGAAAAGTATCGTAGTTCTTCCCGACATTGTTTTTTTGCGATTAATTGAAGTTGAAAGATTGAGAGGATTTAGTAGTGGAAGTGTGAAAAAAAATGGTGTTTTAATTGTGTATTTATAGTGGTAAAAAGGTTTTGAATTTTTTTATTTTATTTATTTTTTATATAAAAGTAGCCGTTAGGGGTGGTTTTGAAATTTTTTAAAACTTAACGGTTAGTAGCGTTCTGAGGACCGTAAATGAAAATTTTTGAATTTTTTTCTGCGCCTAACGCGCGTTGGTTGGGTAACGTGGAAGGACCAACGGCGTTAAAGAACCACAAGTCCAAAGGTGTAACGCCGCTAACGACGTTATTTTACCTATAACGGGCGTTACCCCGTTAGGATTGGGCATGCTCTTACTTGCAAATTACGTTCCCTTATCATCGCAAACTTGTTTTTGACAAATAAATGTCCATGTCATCTACCACGTGTACATAACACGTGACTACATGCCACAATCATTCATTGCCGCATTGGATTTGGCTTAGCATGTAGATTGATTCTTTGAATTACTCCATCATCCACTCGTGCTACTGGAATGATGCCTTTATTTTTTTCAATGTAGTAGAAGTATGTTTTTTTTGCTTAGAGCACTAGATGCACATGAGCTATATGACTTGTTTTATAGTAAGTGTTTTCACTTCAGCATTTTTCTCTTATAATTCAAAACCTATAACTCAACCCTTATAGCATAACTAAAAAACATTCTCCTTCCATCACTCAAGTTATAGAACATCATTTTTTTTGTAAAGGCCCCTCCACCTGGTAAAATATATTCTAAAAAAAGCAGTTAAGTCTAATGAAATGTGTTTGAAATCTGGCATTAAACTCAGCAACCACGAGCAACCATTAAATCGTTCGTGATGCGCCATAAATGATCCAACTAGTTACACACAACTAGAAACCCAAAACAAAAACAAGAATAAACTAAGACATATCAACTTTTGTGCTAAACAAAGAAAAAGTAACCTATCTAAGTCTAATGTCATGGATGGCAGCAGCCTTTAATTGGGCCACATATATACCACAGTCATCAAAATAATTATCATCATAATCATTGTAGTCACATGTGCCATATTTCCATTGCTCCAAAAGATTCCTCTCGTTCCCTCCACTACCGAAATAATTAGTCTCATTAGGATATTACAGAAATTCATCATCGTCGCTATCAGAAACAACCACATTACCCACCTTAGAGAATGAGTTACCTACTTTAGTTGAAGAAGTACACGTAAAGGAAGAAATACTAGGCTTAGTAGCCGCATCTTGATCCTTTTCTTTCAAATCAACCTTTTTTAGAGGTTTACCATCATCATCCACAAGAGTAACTTTCTCCTCAATAATTAGCTTTTCAAGCTTCCCAATTTTCTCAACAATAGAAGTAGTACTAGTACTACCATAATCACCCAAAGCAGAAGTACAAGGAGAGAAAGAATTACTAGTCTTAGTAGCCGTAGCCTGCTCCTTCTCTTTCAAATCACTCACAAGCTGATCTTGTGACCCATTACCATTCGGTTGGCAACCATCCACATCCTCCTCCCCCAACGAGTTCAAAACATCAAAATAATTAGAAGACTTAGTGTTTGTACTAGATTTTGCATTAGAAGAAGAAGTCTCCTTTTGACCCTTAGAATCCGAACATTGACTGGTAGTTGTCGTCGCTATCGATCTCCAAAATTAGGGTTTTGTCTTGTTAAGCTTAACACCTCCAATAGGCCAAGATTGGTCAGCTACCTTCTTCCCTTTATCCTTACGATTCTTTACCTCGATAAAACCTTCATCATCTTTATATGGATTCCGTCTAAAAAAGGGGAATAGAGCCATGTTTTCTCGTAAAAAACCGGCCTTTATGTTAAAAACCGATAGAGCCCAGTTTTCTTCTAAGAAACCGGGGTCGATTCTTCTTATAGAGTCATGTTCTCTTACACAAAACCGGGCTCTATGTTCTAAACCCTTAATGCCATATTTTCCTCTACAAAACCGGGCTCTAATCCTCTACCCAACTAACGGATACTAACCAAATCAACCACACCAACGGGTGGCAAAGAATTGGCAGCACATTTATTGCTATTCTTGCCTTTTTTTTTTCAAAATTGTGCTTATTTATTACTATCATTTCTTCAAACTCTTATACCTCTTTTCTTCAAACTTTTATACCTCTTTTATTTCAAGCCTTCATTAAATGTTTCCCAAAGCTTTAATTGATCAAAGTTTGTTTAATTTCGAGTCATAAATAAAGGTATTTAAGACTTCTTATACTTACTTCTTGTCATATGCTATTTTTCTTTTCATACATTTACAAGTACATGAATTGCCATTAACTATAAATATGTTTAGATATATGAATATTACTTTTTATGGCTTGGTAAAACAAAAAATCAAAAAGAAAGTTATTTTGTTAAATATTTTTATAGATACTTATTGAGTATTTAAGGATGTGAATGTTGTTAACATATTGAGTATTTAAGGAAAAATCAATATGATTTTCTTACTCCTACAAGTTATGCACATATTTAAGGATTTGAGAGAATGTATTAGATAGATCAAAATTCTAGATGGACCGAAGGAGATGGATGTACAAGATAGATCGAAATCCAGAGGAATATTTGACCAGGCTGTCTGAATTTATTAGAATTGCCGACGATGATCGAGAAAAAAAAAAGGAAAATTAAGAATATCTTGTCCGTGTAAGGATTGTAACCATATACTTACGTATATTGACTCTTATGAAATAAGAGGACACCTGATATCAACTGGGTTTACAGAACGGTATACTTGTTGGTCATGGCATGGTGAATTATTACAAGAGCGTGACACGATTGATTCTGATTATAGCGAGGATGATTACGATGATTCGTACGACAGCGGTCATGATAACTTAGATGACATGTTACATGATTTGGAGGGTGATATAGATGACAATAATCATGCCAAATTTCAAAAAATTGTTCGTCGATGCAGAAAAGCCATTATATGCTCGGTGTAAAAAACACACTAGACTAAGTGCAGTGTTGAGATTGTTTGACGTAAAGGCAGTTAATGGTTGGAGTGATAAAGGTTTTACAGATTTGTTACAGGTTGTGCATGAGTTGCTCCTCGAAGATAATGAGTTGCTCGTTTCAATATACAAAGCAAAAAAATTTGTTAATACAAATAAGCCGTAAAAACGTTTATTTATATTTTACGATCTTCTAATATTTTGTCGATAACAAACGTAAAATCATTTTAACGAAACAAATAAAATACGTAAACTGTTTGAACCAATAGTTTTCTAACACACTTAAGTTTTCACATAAAACACTAAAACAAGTATAAGTGATTTTATGATTTAGTAATACATATGTACAACAACTAGTGCTTATATATTGGGCAAATATATACTTAACTAGTATATACTAAATGGGTAAAAACTAACAAATGGTATTGACCCATAACCCATGGTATTATCCAAACCACTTGACTAGGTACATTGAACTCATAAGATACATTGTATCTAATAAGTAACACATGTATCAACCCATGACCCATGACCCATGACCCATAACCAAAATACCCATGGGTAAATAGGAGCGTCCCACGGATCCCTAGCTTTACGCTAGACGGATCCCTTGTGGGAGGGATCCATGGGATCCGGGAAGCGATAAGCTTTCTCCTCTATAAATAGTGAGTCATTTCTTCCTTTTGGTTTGCCACTCTCACATACTTTCCCAAGTATTGTACCTCTCAACCGGCGATCCTAAGGGATCTTTCTTTGTAGTTTGTCTTTTGTTTTGTGTGATTCTCTAGGTTCCTCTTAAAGGCGAGATCACCACTTCTTGAAGTCGAGCAAGCTCAAGTCCATGAGTTGCCATGCTTCGTCATCATCAAGACAACTGAGGTTCTCTTGTTGATAGTTCTTTCTTCCTCCGTAGATATGTTGTGTTGAAGGCATTAGTGAAGGATGTTGAAAGAGTCAAGACGAAGGCATTAGTGAAAGGTGCCAAGCGTTGTGTCAAAGGCATTGGTGAAGAATGCCTAAGAATCAAATCAAGTGGCATTAGTGAAGAATGCCAAGGTCGTATAATCAATGAGGTGCATCGTTATACATATAAGTATTAGTTTGTTTCCAAGGATGATGATATCCTTGATGGTGTTGTAATAAGGAGTGAATCTCCTTGAGATTAGGTGTTGTGTTGTGATGGGTAGTAGTTCCTCCATAGTAATGGAACTAGGTGCCTAGCCTAGTACCTAATAAAGGGTAGGCGACGTTGTGATAGGTGTGGTTCGCCTTGGTGTGAAAGAACCGGTGGTTAGCCTAATCTTAGGAAAAGGGTAGGCGACGTTGTGATAGGTGTGGTTCACCTTGGTGTGAAAGAACCCGTGGTTAGCCTAGTACAGGAAAAAACAAGATGGCGGCGTTGTGAAGGCTTCTCCGCCATAAGGAGATTGGTGTCATGTAGTGTTTACGAACTCTCGAGTAGGTGACTCGGGAGTGGAGTAGGGCAAGGAAGGTGTCCTTGTAGCCGAACCACAATAAATACTCGTGTCGTGGTTTTGTGCTTCTTACTCTTTACCTTTCATTACACTTTTATATATCTATCTATCAACGTCTAACATAAACAACTAAATAGATTGACATAAGTCGATCTAAATATTTAAAAGGAAGTTTTAAATTGGTAAAACTATTCAACCCCCCCTTCTAGTTTTCCACAATTGGCATCAGAGCTTCGTTACCAAGTTTCTTAGAGTATGTTGTACTTTAAAAAGTTGATACGATCCGCGTATATTTGAAAACTACAAAGAAGGAAATATTTCAAAACATTTTTTTTCTCATTCATGTTGGACATTGATAGATCATTCTAACATATTTGTTTCAAGAAATCTTCATGCTAGGATCTCTTCAAAACCTTCATTTCTATTCAAAGAATAATGAAGTCAACCTTCGAGAAAGGATCCAAAAAGTGATCACAACCTACTTACTCTAAGTACAAAGGATTACTTTAAGAGCTCATGAAGTATTTTTGGTATTATGCCTTCATAAGCCAAACCAAGAAGCATAAAGGTCTGTTTATTTTTTTTCATTAGCTAGCTTACATGATTATGTTGATATCATTGTTCTTGTTTGCTTAATAAACTGCTAGTCTCTTGAAAAAATCTCTCTTTCGACACTTTCCCGACTTACTCCTCATCGGAAATAGTATTCCTCTTGATTTCGTCAAATTAACGCCGTCGTCACAAATGGATCCTTGATAATTAATTTATCAATTCCGTTGATCGAAACATCTTTTATTTGAAACCTTTAAACTATTTTTGTTCAGTAAGCTAATTTATAGCCTACTTGAAAATAAAGCCAAACAACCTTTTTTACGTCCACGGTGCGGATCCTCTAGTTGTACTAGCGGATCCCAAATCGAGGGATCCGGGGAACCGTGGGACGTAATACGCCTATATCGCATTCAAAATCATCTTTGGTCATTTTCCTTCTCTCACATAACACAAAAACGACTCAACTCTCGATCTCATCCTCAAGTATTCCTCTCTTGAACACCATTGTAAGTAATTACACTAACTTGTTCTAATTTCCATCATCCTCATCCTAGGGTTTATGGTTACACAATTTCTAATCAATTAATTCAATTAGGGTTTTTTAAATTAATCATTAAAAGGGGCTTTTAACACAATTAGGATTACACTTTCTTCACAACATTGTTAATACAAATCAAAACCATAAACCCATCCCAACTAATTTTACCTAATTAGAATATTTTTGTTTCTAGGACCAATCATGCCTAAAGCCACTCAACAAGACCACCATGATACCGTCCATTATCTCACCCATTACTATCGGGAAGAAGGGCTATCAAAAACCGATCGAAAAATCTTCAAAAAACTTGAAAAATGACTTATTCACGAAGGTCGTCTAGTCGAGGAATGTTTCCTTGAAGATACCGACACTCGTCAAGTTTTCTCGGCAATCAACTTTGATTGTCTTCTTGACATTGATGAACAAATTTGCCCGGTTTTCATCTTTGATTTTTATAAAAGCATTAGGATCCATCGAAACACCGATGATAGCATTTCAATCGCCTTCATCATCAATAAACGAAACTTCATTCACATTTGCTCAAATTCTTCGCATTCCTTGTGAAGGAATTTGTATGTATTCTCAAGATTGGGCAATTAACGCTCAAAACCTTGCACTTGACTCTAAACCTATCTACAATACTCCTCTTGATGATCTCGCAACCATTCAAGATACTATCTTCATGGTTAGGACCGACCAATCCCGTTACAACCGAAACAAAAAGCTCATTCACCGTGATCCTTTTCAAATGGAACTTTTCGAAATGCATCCCATGTTTAGAAAATGGGAAGAAATCCTTAGGAAAAACTTCATTAGCCTAGTTGGTAACAAGGATCATCCAAATGCATGTCTTGTGCAAATGATCTATTGTCTTATCCACCAAAAGCCATTTAATCTACTTTATTACATGGTGAGGAGAATGGCCGGGGTATTCAAAGCTTCCAACATGGTACTTCCATATGGTATGCTCTAACACGACTTTGTAAGTATGTTAGTGCATTGCAACCATCTCCTATCAACGATGACCATTTCTTTGCCGATCACGTAATGGTACCTCTTGCAAACAACCTCTAAGCAGTTCATGGTCAATGGAAAGAAAACTAAAGCTCTCTCGGACTCCTCGGAAGGAGAAGAAGAAGAAGATGGAGAAGAAGAAGATGTCGACCCCATAGCTAACATTGAATTGGAACCCTTTGATTACTATGAACAACTTCCAACCATTCCAAACGAGACCGCGGAATTCAAACAATTAAGGTGTATGATTCAAAATCTAGCTTATCACCTCACAAAGCTGGGAAAGAGGAAAAGAAATAATTGACGAAAGAGACTATAGGATTATGTTTGTTTCTTAAACACTTGTTTTGTGTATGGATGATTATGTTTTAGCACTCTTGTTTGCATTAACTTGGATATTTCTATTTCTACCATTTTCTATGAGATGTTTTATGTGATGACATGCTTATATGTATGTTTAGTTTAATGGTTGATTAGTGTGCAAAATCTGCACATGATTCTGTGATGGTTCTGATCTGCAGATGCCGGATCCCTAGGATTAGCCTAGGCGGATCCCTCCTTAAGGGAACCGTGGGATCCGTGACAACATATCAAGAATACTGACATCCTATACATCAAAATAGTTTACTAGATAACCTCGAACTAGCTAAACATAAGATCTTAGAACTCAACTAAGTCTCCTTCAAGGATGAAAAGCCTTAAACTCACTCATAGCTTACATAAGATCTTATTCAAAATGCCTTTTGATTTATCAAATTATCAAAACTCACCATATTTCGCTTCAATACTCACAAATTGTTTTCATTTTCAAAACACTTAGGTGGATATATTGAACAATTTTAGGAAATTGTTTCTAGTCATTTTTATCTCAAAGCGGGTCAAAATTAGTTTTCAATTCTTTTGAATTTTGAGGATTTTCAAACTCCATCTCAAGCTAACATCGGTCTCTAGGATCATTTTATGACTTGACATCACCAAAACTCTTAGTGTTATCTGGAACATCCATTGGTAGTCATTTAGTCCCATTTTCCTTTCATAAAAAGCAATCATTTGCTATATCATTCATTACTCTTGATCATTCAAGTACACCCTCATTTAAGATACTTAGGAGGACTGAAACACTCAAGATGGTATAGGTTTTAGCTCTTAGAAACTTCATTTCTAACCTTTCATAGCTGCCGAGAGCCGAATCCCTAGGATTAGCCTAGCGGATCCTCAAAGGAGGGAACCGTGGGATCCGGGTGACAGAGTATGTCAACTCTAGCCAAAACAATTATTTCAAGCTCATCTTGCTTACTTGAACACTCCACCTCATCTTTATTAAGTTCCTAGATCAGTGAAACTCTGAACTTCAATCTTGTGCATGTTAATCATCACATTTCTAAGAATCTTAGTGGCTTAAGTCTTAAATGCACTTGCCAAACACTTCCCTTTATAAGTCATATAGCTAGAACACCTTAGTCATCAAACTCAACACAATTCTCAGCAATTACAAACATCTTCTATGTCATTTCGTCATGAGAAAAGCTCCTAGTGCTAACTCATTCACCCAAGAACCACCCAAGAAACTTGATAGGGTCATACACGAAGTTTCCTCAACCGAATCATCTCCAGTTAAGTCCACAAAAGCTAGGATTTCCCCTACACCAAAGAAACCAATTAAACTAATTCCCAAGAGGATTGTTCCCACAAGGATATCATCACCAAATTCTACTAAACCAAACAGACCCTTTTCAACTCAACCAACATCATTGGTGCCTAGAACCACATCATTCAACACCTCACAATCATCTCCACATTCTCACAACTTAGAGGAATTACCCCCTTGGCCAACTCATCTTCCACCATTACCAACAAATTCACTAGAAAAGGTTGTACAACAAAACCAAAATGTTGAATCAACATTAGCACCAATGTCAATTTCTCCATACCCCCCAATAGTCCATTTTAGATTATGAGAAAACATCAAAGTCAACCACCCAACCACATGGAAGTTGATACTTCTCTACCTCCACCTTCAAACATTGTTGAGCCTCCACTTAATGAGCCTCCACCAATTCCTCCTTTATTTGAGGATCCTCAACCCACTTCACTTGAACCTCCATTTCAAGAAGCTCAAAACCATGACAAAGATTGTTATCATTGTCAACATGTTGAAAGTTTGATACATGAAGTACGAGAAGATCAACGTTTCATGTTTTATCACCTCCTCGAACGTTTCGAAGAGGTCAACAAACCTAAACAACCATGAACCTAAAGCGGTGTCCTAGTCTCAAGCTCAACTTAGAACGTTTAGGAATCCCATTTTATCCTTAAGAATGTGGTTCCTTCTTAAGTTTAGGTCACTCGTTAGTATTTGTAGAAAATGTATGGCTAGATCATTCTTTTAGTTTTAGAGATTTTTTTGAGTATCTCTTTGTTTTATTGAATGATATCTTATGTGCCATATTTTTTTGAGTGTATTATTTACACATATCTCACTCTCATATTTAGCATTGTTTGGAATATCACAATTGCTGAAAATCTGTCATCAGACAGACGGATCCCTTGAAAAAGCCTAGACGGATCCCTCCAAGGAGGGAACCGCGGGATCCGTGCAATAGAAAGCAAATTCCCTACTAACATTTTTATTTGCAGGAAATTATGCACTATACTCTTGTTTTCTAACCTTTATTTTGTAGATTTTCAAAATACACATGAAGATTTTGACACCATAAAGTTAGGGGGAGCTGTGTGTCAAACCATATTGCAAAACCATTTGCAACATAATCCCTATTTGGATTATACTTCATGACAACCCATTGCAACATTGCAATCTTCAAGGGGGAGAATTTTCGTCACAAAGACGAACCATTTGCAAACACAATTGCAACACATTAGCTTCCTTATTTTTATGTACTTGACGCCCTCACAAAGGGATGAACTCGTCAAGGGGGAGTTAAGACGAGAACCATTCCCGTCACTTGCTCTCTTTACATTTTTTTCTTTTTACATGTTTTTTTTTAAACCTTGTGTTAGTTTCCTTTCGACACTCTTTTGTTTCGACAAAAGGGGAGAAAAGAGTAAAACTCAATTCAAACTTTTACAATTCTAGTTTTCCTTAAAATAATTTTATGTTTTGTCATCAACAAAAGGGTGAGATTGTTAATACAAATAAGCCGTAAAAGCGCTTATTTATATTTTACGATCTTCTAATGTTTTGTCGATAACAAACGTAAAATCATTTTAACGAAACAAATAAAATACGTAAACTGTTTGAACCAATAGTTTTCTAACACACTTACGTTTTCACATAAAACACTAAAACAAGTATAAGTGATTTTATGATTTAGTAATACATATGTACAACAACTAGTGTTTACATATAGGGCAAATATATACTTAACGAGTATATACTAAATGAGTAAAAACTAACAAATAGTATTGACCCATAACCCATGGTATTATCCAAACCACTTGACTAGTTACATTGAACTCATAAGATACATTGTATCTAATAAGTAACCCATGGATCAACCCATAACCCATGACCCATGACCCATGACCCATAACCAAAATACCCGTGGGTAAAGAGGAGCGTCCCACGGATCCCTAGCTTTACGCTAGACGGATCCTCGTGGGAGGGATCCGTGGGATCCGGGAACAATAAGCTTTCTCTGTATAAATAGTGAGCCGTTTCTTCCTTTTGGTTTGCCACTCTCACATACTTTCCCAAGTATTGTACCTCTCTAACCACCGATCCTAAGGGATCTTTCTATATGTTTGTCTTTTGTTTTTGTGTGATTCTCTAGGTTCCTCTTAAAGGCGAGATCACCACTTTGAAGTCGAGCAAGCTCAAGTCCATGAGTTACCATGCTTCGTCATCATCAAGACAACTGAGGTTCTCTTGTTGATAGTTCTTTCTTCCTCCGTAGATATGTTGTGTTAAAGGCATTAGTGAAGGATGCCAAAAGAGTCAAGACGAAGGCATTAGTGAAAGGTGCCAAGCGTTGTGTCAAAGGCATTGGTGAAGAATGCCTAAGAATCAAATCAAGTGGCATTAGTGAAGAATGCCAAGGTCGTATAATCAATGAGGTGCATCGTTATACATATAAGTATTAGTTTGTTTCCAAGGATGGTGATATCCTTGATGGTGTTATAATAAGGAGTGAATCTCCTTGAGATTAGGTGTTGTGTTGTGATGGGTAGTAGTTCCTCCATAGTAATGGAACTAGGTACTTAGCCTAGTACCTAATAAAGGGTAGGCGACGTTGTGATAGGTGTGGTTCACCTTGGTGTGAAAGAACCCGGTGGTTAGCCTAGTACCGGAAAAAGGGTAGGCGACGCTGTGATAGGTGTGGTCACCTTGGTGTGAAAGAACCCTGTGGTTAGCATAGTACCGAAAAAAGAGTAGGCGACGGTGAAGACTCCGCCATAAGGAGATTGGTGTCGCAGTAGTGTTTACTTAACTCGAGTAGGTGACTCGGGGGAGGAGTAGGGCAAGGAAGGTGTCCTTGTGGCCGAACCACTATAAATACTCGTGTCGTGGTTTTGTGCTTACTTACTCTTTACGATGAGTGTGTAAATACTCATCATTTTTGTACAAAATAAACCGCAAAATCATCTCGAAAACACTCGTAAACACATCAAAATGATCAAAATATCACAAATCGTTGTTTTATGTGTTTCAAATTCAAAATATCAAAATCGATGAAAACATATCAAATTTGCAAAATTGCGCTTCACCCCCAAGTTTCAAAAATTGTCAAAAATAGTCCCCGAGCCATAATTTCAAAAGCAAAAGTCACCAAAGGTCCTTTTAAAATCAAAAGTTGTCAAATTTAGTCCTTTGGTGAAAAATATCAAAAGTTTGAGAAAATTACAAAATGGTCCTTCAACTTTCAAAATTGGCGAAATGGTCCCCTGAAAATTGCAAAATGGCAACATTGGTCCTTATACTTTTGAAAGTTGTCACTTTGGTCCTTGAAACAACTTTTGAGAGATTGGCGCTTAAGTCCTTGCAAGTTTCAGATTTACACCTTTAGTCCCTGGAGTTTTAAACTTTTTAACTCATTTTGACCCTTTCACATACCTTTGACCCCTCACATTTGGAATTGTGAACCCCATTATTATTACACTATGGTCAAATGGTCAAACAAATCAATTGGCGCCAAAAGTCATCTTCTTCACCGCCTCGCTCGCAAACAAGAAACCCCATCCCCTCCCTCCATTATCTCAAACATGTTCCCACTCCACAACTAACTTCCAAACTTCATTAATTGCACCCCCCTCTCACTCAACCTCCAATTGGCGCACAATCATTTTGGCGCCAAAATCAATTTGAATGGTGGAGATTAATTCAAAGTCATCCAAGGGCAAGAGATTGGTGGGAAAGGATCAAGAAAGAGAAAATGAGATTGGATATAAAAAAAGCAAAGAGAAGAAGAAAAGAGTAGTAGTTTTTAGTTTTAAATTTACTCTTATGTCGCTTTTTATAATAATGTCTTAGTTTAATTCAAAAGTTGTAATATTTTGTTTTTAATTGTACTAAACTCAAGTTATATTTTCGCTTTATTCAAGTTTTCAAGCATTAATTCCAAGTTTCATTTATTTCATCTTTATATGCTCATCGTTGAAAATTGCAAGTTCCAATTTCATAAACCCAAGCTTCAATAAGCTTGTTTTCAAGTTTATATAAGCTTATATAAGCTTATTATAGCTTTTTATAAGCTTATATTCAAGTTTCAATCCATTTTGTATTTGGTCAACAAAAGTCAAACAAGGGTCAAATGGAAATGGAAATGGGAAATGGTTGATGCTTGGAAATGGGTTGAAATGGAAGCTTATTGGGTTGGTCCAATTAGGTTAGAGGTCTTGGTTTCATTGTTGCTAGCTATAGTAGCTTGGACTTTTGTAAGTCAATTTTCAAGTTTTTATGCATAATTAGTAATTGTAGTTTAAATCGTTAAATCTTGTCTAATTAGTTGTATTTAGGTTTATATAACTTAGTTTGATCATTAACATAAGTTTTATCGTGGTTTAGCTTAGTTTTATTTCAAAACAAGTTATAAAGGGTGTTTGGAATTGTTGATTTATCTGTCTTCTAGGCTTGTTCAATGGTTGATTGTTGTTAGTTCATGTTTGTTAAGTATATTTGAGCTCAATTGAGTCAATATTTTGGAAGATTAGCACAAAAGTCAAAATTTCACCTTAATCCATCTCAACCGATCATCGTTTGATTTTGGGTTTAGCAAATCATCATTTTGTGTTTAGAAGTCATTAACAAAGCTTGCATTAGGTTTATTACATCATATAACATCAATATCAGCCTTTAAAATTGGATCCAAAGTTGGCAAAAGTCAAAGTTTCATTTTGTTTCAAAAGTCAAAATAGAAAATGTCTTTTGAGCCCAATGACAGAGAATTTTCTTGATTCATTTTTGGGTCAAATTTAGTGAGGTTTGTTGTTCTCAAAACTTCACTTGGTCCTTTATCTTATTAGCATTTTTGTGGAATTTTGCAATTTTCTTATAAGCTTCAAACAAGCTTGTGCTTTGGACCCATATGCCCGCCATCGAACTCTCTGATCACCGAGCTTTTTCTCGCTTTTTGTGCAGTGTGCAGGCTCATAAGAGCTTCTCATGGCCTGATTTTTGGTACAAGTAATCTCAACCAGGTCTACTTTAGGTTCCAAGTGGTAGTTTTCATTTTGAGCTTATTTATAAGCTTGTGCTTAAGCTTAAAGATAGTACCCTTAACTGCTTTTTTTTAAGCAAAATCAAACATCAAACTGTCTTAGCTTGTGATTCAGTGGTTCTAGCTTGTTAAAACTTGTTGCATTTTGGTTCTTTTAGCATATCATAGCTTGTGTTTCAGTTTGGTAGCTTTTGGTGAGCTTTTGCTTATCAAGTGCTTATTTCAATAAGCACTTCATTATCGATTCATATTCCTCCACATAAGCACTTGTTTTCTCATATTTTCTTATATTCCTAATATTATTTTAAGCATTTCCTGAATTTTTCAGATTTTTCCTAGCTTGTTTGGTATTTTTCGCATTTTAATTAGTTTTTAATCATTTTAAATAGCTTTTAATACAAAAATTAGAAAAGGTTCCAAAAATAAATTTTCAATTTTATTAAGTTTAGATAAATATAAAAAGTGAAAAAGTAATTTTCCAGATTTTTCTTAGTTAATTTTGTAATTTTTAGTAATTTAATTAGTTTTTAATAGTTTAAAATCCATAGAAAATAGAAAATAATCACAAAAATACAAAAATAGTTTTGAAAATTCTAGTTTGATATTTTAGACTTTTCCATTTCATAATTTTATTTTTCTAGCTTTATTTCCTATTTTCTTGTATTTTAGGTAATTATTAAATAGTTAAAATAGTTTTAATTAATAATAATTAATTAAATAGTTATAAAAATAATTTTCTTTTTCTAAAAAGTTTCTTTTATCATTAGGTTTGTAAAATGTATTTTCATATTTTTAGGATTTTTATTTCTTAGATTTCACTTTTTATTTTGTACGCTTACGTTATTTTTAATTTAAACGACGTTTTAGGTTTTAAACGCTCATCACTTTAAATATAGTGATAGCGTTTATTTAATAGGTTTTATCTTTTAATTTTCTTTAATTTGCATTTAAGCCGCCTTTAATTTGTTGGCTTTTTCCGTAGTTAATATCATATCCAAATCCTTTTCTCGCTCAAACTTCCCGATCACTAAACGCTTGATAATCCATTGCACAACTCACGGGACATAACGACCGGGAAACATTGTACTCCTCCGATCTTCATTGATTTCGTGTTTGAGCGTTTAGGTTTTCTTTTAGACTTGACTTGACGGCTTTAGCAAGATCAAATTTTTACGCCACGCCACGGGAGTCAGGCCGATTTATCTCCGCTTTAGCAGATTAGTTGTTTGAATCCTCACTCATTGTTTATATCATCCATCTCTGTATATATATATATCCATATTTTCTTCTAAAAATCCAAAACCCAAAACAAGCAAAACGATAAAACACAAAAATATTTTTCTTTTGTTTCTATATATGTATCAAATAATAAAATACAAAAGAATCGCTGCTTTCTAATAATTAACAACTTAAAAGATTACCACCGAAAACCAAGGCAAGGCACTACCTAACTGGGGTGCGACCATAATAAGTTCCCGAACTAAAGATATAAAACTTGCCTTTGTGTCCTTGTGATTGGTGTACCTTTTTCAAAGAAGCCATTCATCTTGGATTATTGGTTAAGTTCATCGTTGTTTTGCCTCGATTTTGTGTTAATTGATTTTGTTGTGATATCGACGCTTCGCAACCGTAAAACCCATAAAGATTCTTCTCACCCCGATTTTTACAAACCGCCTTCATAATTCTCATTCTCATCCGAAAGATCTTCATAATTCCCATTTCTCCTTAACTCGAGATTCCTTAGAGTTAACTCTAGTGCATGCGCACTCGCTCTTCTAGATCATCGAGTCCTTTGCGTGATCTAGCGAAATTCCAAGAAGACGCTCGAGGGCGCGTCGCCCAAATAGTCGAACCCGAGATTCGCACTATTTCAAGCAACAACATGGCGCATTTAACGCATTATGGCGGAAATGCTCCGTGCACCCACCGAGGGTTATGGAGATGCCATCGCCTTACCGGTAATCAATTCGATCACTTCAATTGAAGACACATTTAATCCAACTTGTGTCTACGAATCAATTCCGCTGGTCTCGATCGAGAAGACCAGATGCACACATCCGCTGGTTCAACCATTTGACATCAACTCTCAATTACAAAGATGTGCCACAACAGTGATCAAATTGATGCTATTTCCGCTCACTTGAGGGGCACCAGATTTGGCCGAAAAGAACCCCTCGATCCATCGAAACTGGGAGGATCTTGTCCAAAAGTTTGTCAATTATTTCTTCCTCCATCAAAGACGACTAATCTTAAAATGAAATTTCGATTTCGCCAAAATTTCGATGAAAATTTTGGAGAGGCATGGAGAGATTCAAAGATCTCCTCGTGAAATGCCCCATCATGAATTCACGGAGCTTCAACAAGTTAATATCTTTACAATGGGTTGAACGGTAATGATCAAGATTCTTTGAACGCATCCGCGGTGGCAATATCTTGAATCGTAAACCTAAAGATGTGCTTGAAATTTGCGAGAGTAAATCAAAGTTCCTTTTTCTCGCAACAAAGTCAATGTTCAACACTCGCTTCTTCATCCGTAACTCTTCCGAAAGTTAGCATCCGATAGTCGCTTCTAACGGACATCATCCATTGTATGATAAAAGAGGTAAAGGAAATCAAAAGCGAAATTCATAAGCCCGAACCAACAAAGCCGTAAACAAGGTGTGTGAAACTTGTAGTGGTCCACACGCAGATTATGATTGTCAAGCAACCGATGCTTCCTTTACCAAGCTCCCGTAGCTTCGTAAACCACAATCAATACCGACCACAAGTCGATCCTCACTACTGCACCTAGCGGTATGACACCACCGGTTTTCCTCCTGCAAAACCATGGCAATCAAAACCATGGAAATCAAAATCGCTTTGTTCCAATCAAGGGCAAAATTTCAATAACCTCCAAATTTCAATCAAAACCGAACAATTTCAACCAACCTCAACCATATCAAGCTCCTAATCATCAAAGTTATCAACCACCTCCTCAAGCTCCCATGCCAAATGACTTCATGAAAATGACCGAGGCAAACATGCGATCAATGCAAACTCGGATCAATAACATGAGAGGTGAGCTAAAAAGGAAATTGATACCACATTATCTCGGCAGACAAATGAGTTAAAGAATATGATGAGCGCTTCATGAACATGAATATGAACAAAGCTTCGCCATCTTCCGGAGGACTCCCAAGCAATACTATTACCAATCCAAATGCCGAGTTGAAAGCCGCCACCACTGTAGTGGTAAGACGACAATGGACCCACGACTCCTATGCCCCTCCTCCCGTGGCATTTAGTCAAGTTACCAAGGAGACAACGGACAAGGTGCATTATTCAAGCCCACGGCATCAAGACACGTCCCACCTTCGTAGTCCAAGCTTTAAGTCCGAACCCGATGTTCAAGAAAATCTTGAGCCGTAAAACACTTCCATCCCGGCTCAAAAGTCTAGTCACTTCCTTACCCATCAAGAATGAATGATGAGAAGCTCAAAGACAAAACAAAGAGCAAATGGAAAATTTTTCCAAATCTTCAATGAGCTTCACTTTGATATAAGCTTCGTTGATGCTCTCGCTCTAATGCCTAAATTTGCATCCACGCTTAAAGGCTTACTCACCAACAAAGATAAGCTATCGAGATGGCTAAACTCCTCTCAATGAGCAATGCTCACAGCCATTCTTAATAAGCTTCCCGAAAGCTTGAAGACCCCGGCCGGTTCTTAATCCCGTGATTGATTGGGATGTTTCAATGTCGCCTGGCCGATCTTGGCGCTAGCATTAACCTCATGCCTCTCTCAAGATGGAAGAAACCGCTCTTCCCGAACTTTCATCCACTCGTATGACACTCGAGCTAGCGGATCGCACTGTAACTCGTCCACTGGGATAGCCGAGGATGTCGTGATGAAAGTGGGAAAGTTTCACTTTCATGCCGACTTTGTTGTAGTAGACTCGATGCGCATCCTAGAGTTCCCTCATCTTAGGGAGAGCTTTTTGAGAACCAGTCGTGCTCGATCGATGTGTTTGCAAGAGTCGACCATACGGGTTGACAACGAAGAGCTCACGTTAAATATCAACCGTAACTCCAAACCTCTATACAAAAAGAGTGTTGCCACAATTGATCAAAAATCGAAGAATCAATGCAACACTCTCAAATTTCACGGTTAAGAGTGTTCACCAAAACGTACGAGCTCAAAGCTTTGAAAATTACCCCGGTTCAAGCAAATGGTTTGAAAGTCGTACTGTGGAAGTCAAGAGTGTTCTTGATGATGATGACGATGATCTAGAATCGGAGACTTCATCGGAAGTGGTGGAAACCGCTAGCTCTAAGAGCACACCACTTGTCCCACCTCCGCATCGCTTGTCGATCGAGATTGTTAAGTCTCGTGGATGAAACCAAACTCTTCGCTTTCATCCGAGTTGGATGATGATGTTTGTGATCCAATGGGAGACATTCTTCCCATTGATGAATTGCTCAAAATGATCCATCATCTTCTAGTCTTATTCCCGACTCTTCCATCCCTTCTCTCATTCCGATGAGGAAGATGACAACTTTGGAATGAAGTCGATGCATTTCTAGTGATGAATCAATTCCAACGGAATTGATAACACTTACCTTGATCCGAGGAGACATCCTTTTTCCGAAAGTCTGTTGATTGAAGAACCATTCCCACCCTCCTCCCGGACATCTTCTTGACAATCACCATCTAAGCTTCAAGTTTAAGCTTAAAGATGTCAAACCGGTGATTTGCTTTCTCTCACGAGGAATGGACATGCATTCTCATGTACGCCTTTATTCCATTCTTCACAGATGGTGTGGTTGCTCTTTCCTTTTCTTTCGGAATGAGGACACCATCTTTGACCCCGTATCATCCTTTATAGTTTCTACTATTAAACAATACCGAGGTTATATCTCGTCGGTGTGGAACTTTCGATGTTCATATGTTCATTAACATTGTGAACGAAAGTCCGATCGAGATTGGTTTTCCACGCTACTTTCCCCATGAACAAATGAATGCGGGTCGAGTCAAGCTAGCGACTCGGAATCAAAACAAGAGCATGCCATATGGGTTTTCACCCATATTTCGCCTTCTCACCTCTTTCTACCACCCTAGTGTGGGGGTTGCCCACATGTTTCAAAAAAAAAAAAAAAAAAAAAAAAAAATCTTCTTTCTAAATAATGGCCGTAATATTTCCTTTACGTTTTTGTTTCGCATAATCACGGTGACTTTGAATATTGAGGGCAATATTCATTTCTAAGTGTGGGGAATTCTCACGAATTTCATATATTATCTACCCAATTCCCCGCTTTTGGCCAAAATTTTTTTTTGGAGTAAGTGTTTTACACTTTCTCATTCGTTATCATCCGCCATGTCTCAGAAGACAAAAGGATTGGCTAATCCAGAGCAAACGGCTCTTGGTAAAGATATATCAAACCGCTTATATGGCTTGCAATTTGCCCAAAATTGTATGGTATTCACTCACCATATCCTAAAAAGTGAAGAGTTGGCTAGCCCGCAAGATTATGGCTTGTGGTAAAGGCAAGGAAAACCATAATTGGTAATCACTCACCAAAGATAATATTGATAATTTATCTAAGAGTTGGCTAGTCCGTATGGGTACGGCTTCGTAAAGACAAAATCAAACCGTTGAAAGTCGGTGGTTTGCTCAAAATCACATGGTTATCTGTACCATGGTTCTTACTTGAATCGAAACATTTGGCTACTCCGTAAGTAATGGCTTTTGGTAAAGAGATTAAAATCCATTATGTTTTTCAAATCATTGCTAGGGACTAGCAATATCTCAATGTGGGGGATTGATGAGTGTGTAAATACTCATCATTTTTGTACAAAATAAACCGCAAAATCATCCGAAAACTGTAAACACATCAAAATGATCAAAATATCACAAATCGTTGTTTTATGTGTTTCAAATGCAAAATATCAAAATCGATGAAAACATATCAAATTTGCAAAATTGCGCTTTAGTCCCCCAAGTTTCAAAATTGTCAAAATAGTCCCCGAGCACATAATTTCAAAAGCAAAAGTCACCAAAGGTCCTTTTAAAATCAAAAGTTGTCAAATTTAGTCCTTTGGTGAAAAATATCAAAAGTTTGAGAAAATTACAAAATGGTCCTTCAACTTTCAAAATTGGCGTAAATGGCCCCTGAAAATGTGCAAAATGGCAACATTGGTCCTTATACTTTTGAAAGTTGTCACTTTTGGTCCTTGAAACAACTTTGAGAGAATTGGCGCCTTAAGTCCTCAAGTTTCAAGATTTACACCTTTAGTCCTTGGAGTTTTAAACCACTTTTAAACCATTTTGACCCTTTCACCTACCTTCGACCCCTCGTCATTTGGAATAATGAACCCCCTATTATTAATACTTGCCTGTGGTCAATCTTGGTCAAACAAACACACCCGCAAAAAGTCCATCTCCCACCGCCTTCCTCGCAAACAAGAAAACCCCATCCCCTCCTCTCCAATCACTCAACCATGTTCCCACTCCACAACTAACTTCCAAGGTTCATTAATTACACCCCCCTCACTCAACCTCCAATTGGCGACAATCATTTTGGCGCCAAAATCAAGTTTGAATGGTGGAGATTAATTCAAAGTCATCCAATGGCTAGAATGGTGGGAAAGGATCAAGAAGAGAGAAAATGAGATTGGGATATAAAAAGAAAGCAAAGAAGAAGCTAAAGGAGTAGTAGTTTTAGTTTTAAATTTACTCTTATGTCGCTTTTTATAATAATGTCTTAGTTTACTTCAAAAGTTGTAATATTTTGTTTCTTATTGTACTAAACTCAAGTTATATTATCGCTTTATTCAAGTTTTAAGCATTAATTCCAAGTTTCATGTTATTTCATCTTTATATGCTCATCGTTGAAATTCCAATTTCAATTTCATTAACCCAAGCTTCAATAAGCTTGTTTATCGCTTTATAAGCTTATATAAGCTTTTATAGCTTTTATAAGCTTATATTCAAGTTTCAATCACTTTTGGTATTTGGTCAACAAAAGTCAAACATGGGTCAAATGGAAATGGAAATGGAAATGGGTTGATGCAGCATGGAATGGGTTGAAATGGAAGCTTGGGGTTGGTCTCGAATTAGGTTAGAGGTTCTTGGTTCTCATTGTGCAAGCTATTGTAGCTTGGACTTTTGTAAGTCAATTTTCAAGTTTTTATGCATAATTAGTAATTGTAGTTTAAATCTAGTTAAATCTTGTCTAATTAGTTGTATTTAGGATTTATATACTTAGTTTGATCATTAAAATAAGTTGGTATCGTGGTTTAGCTTAGTTTTATCTTCAAAACAGCTTTTTAAGAGGGTGTTTGGAATTGTTGTATTCTATTGCTCGTTAGGTCATTTCAAGTGTTATGATTGTTGTTGGTTCATGTTTGTTAAGTATATTTGAGCTCATTTGAGTCAATATTTTTGGTCCGATTAGCACCAAAAGTCAAAATTTCACCTTAATCCATCTCACTTAATCATCGTTGAGATTTTGGTTTAGCAAATCATCATTTTGTGTTTAGAAGTCACATAACAAAGCTTGCATTAGGTTTATTACATCATATAACATCATATATCAGCTTAAAATTGGATCCAAAGTTCACAAAAGTCAAAGTTTTCATTTCATGTTCAAAAGTCAAAATGTGAAAATCTCATTTGAGCCCAATCACAGAGAATTTTCTAGGATTCATTTTGGGTCTTATTTAGTGAGGTTTGTTGTTCTAAAACTTCACTTGGTCTCTTATCTTATTACTATTTTTGTATAATTTTGCAATTTTTCTATAAGCTTCAAACAAGCTTGTGAACTGGACAAATATCCCGCCATCATCGAACTCAAGTGAATACCGAGCTTTTTCTCGTGTTTTGTGCATCTTGCACAAGGCTCATAAGAGCTCACCATGGCCTCATTTTTGGTACAAACAATCTCAACCAGGTCTACTTTAGGTTCCAAGTGGTAGTTTTCATTTTGAGCTTATTTATAAGCTGTGCTTAAGCTTAAAGTTAGTACCTAAACTGCTTTTAACTTAAAATCTCAAAACATCAAATCTGTCTTAGCTTGTGATTCGTGGTCTAGCTTGTTGAAACTTGTTCCATTTGTGTTAATTTAGCTTATCATAGCTTGTGTTTCAGTTTGGTAGCTTTTGGTAAGCTTTTGGCTTATTAAGTGCTTATCTCAATAAGCACTTCATTAGCAGTTTCATATTCCTCCACATAAGCACTTGTTTTCTCATTTTTCTTAGTTTCCTAATATTATTTTAAGCATTTCCTGAATTTTTCAGATTTTTCCTAGCTTGTTTGGTATTTTTCTGCATTTTAATTAGTTTTTAATCATTTTTAAATAGCTTTTAATACAAAAAATTAGAAAAAGGTTCCAAAAAATAAATTTTCAATTTTATTAAGTTTAGATAAATATAAAAAGTGAAAAAAGTAATTTTCCAGATTTTTCTTAGTTAATTTTGTAATTTTAGTAATTTAATTAGTTTTTAATAGTTTAAAATTCATAGAAAATAGAAAATAATCACAAAAATACAAAATAGTTTTGAAAATTCTAGTTTGATATTTTAGACTTTTCCATTTCATAATTTTATTTTTCTAGCTTTATTTCCTATTTTCTTGTATTTTAGGTAATTATTAAATAGTTAAAATAGTTTTAATTAATAATAATTAATTAAATAGTTATAAAATAATTTTCTTTTTCTAAAAGTTTCTTTTATCATTAGGTTTGTAAAATGTATTTTCATATTTTTAGGGTTTTTATTTTTAGATTTCACTTTTTATTTTGTACGCTTACGTTATTTTTAATTTAAACGACGTTTTAGGTTTTAAACGCTCATCACTTTAAATATAGTGATAGCGTTTATTTAATAGGTTTTATCTTTTAATTTTCTTTAATTTGCATTTAAGCCGCTTTTATTTGTTGGCTTTTCCGTAGTTATAATATCATATCCAATCCTTTTCCGCTCAAACTTCCTCGATCACTAAACGCTTGATAATCCATTGCACAACTCACGGGACATAACGACCGGGAAACACTGTACTCCTCGATCTTCATTGCATTAGTGTTTGAGCTAAACCCATTTGGAAACATGAGTAGTCGCCACAACACTTGGCCGCTTCTTTTATGCGCCTACAATCTTCCACCTTGGTTATGCATGAAATGAAAGTACATCATGATGTCATTGTTAATTCAAGGTCCAAAACAACCAGGAAACGACATCGATGCGTATTTGAAACCGTTAATTGATGACATGAAAGAATTGTGGGGTACAGGCGTTGAAGTGAATGATGCGTACATGAAGGAAACTTTTCAATTGCGGTCCATGATATTTTGTACCATAAGTGAATTTCCTGCATAAGGTAACTTGTCTAGATATTGTACAAAAGGATATAAGGCGTGTGATGTTTGTGAAGATGATACCCACTCAAGGTGGTTGCCAAATTGTAAGAAGATGGTATATATGGGACATCGAAGATCGCTTTGAAAGAATCACCCATACCGTAAACGAATAAAGTTGTTTGATGACGACGCTGAGCTAGGATTCTTACGACAACCACTGGATAGAGAAGTTGTACCATCTCGATTTCAAGAAGTAAACAATGTGTTTGGAAAACGAAAGAGAACCACTCCAACCAACATATGAAAAAAAGTCTATATTTTTTGATTTGCCATACTGGAAGTATTTGCAAGTCCGACATTGTCTTGATGTTATGCACTTCGAGAAAAATGTTTATGACAGCTTAATAGGATTATTGTTAAATATTCCGGGAAAAACAAAAGACGGGGTTAATGTTCGAAAGGATATGGTTGAAATGGGAATAAGAAAAGAGCTTGCTCCAAATGAAAAAGAAGGAAGTCGTATGTATCTGCCGGCAGCTTGTTATACAATGTCAAAGGCTGAGAAAACCAAATTTTGTCAATGCTTGCATGGTGTTAAGGTTCCATCCGGATATTCTTCAAATGTTAAGAAGTTAGTGTCAATGAATGACTTGAAGTTTCTTGGTATGAAGTCGCACGATTGTCATATTTTAATTACACAACTTATCCCAATCGCAATTCGTGAAATATTGCCAAACCGCATTCGACACACGATCACAAAGCTTTGCCTATTTTTCAACATGATTCATTCAAAAGTGATCGATCCAGAAGTGTTAGATGAATGGAAAAGTGATATTATCCTCACCCTTTGCTAACTCGAGATGTATTTTCCACCTTCATTTTTCGATGTCATGGTTCATTTGGTATCTTATATTGTAGGAGAAATAAAGGCTTGTGGTCCCGCCTTTCTACGCTACATGTATCCATTCGAGAGATACGTGGGTTTCTTAAATGGATATGTTAGGAACCGATATCGACCAGAGGCGAGTATTATTCAAGGATATGCTACCGAGGAGGTTATTAAGTTTTGTACAGACTGTATGAAAGATGTCCCCAATATTGGCATCCCACAATCTCGCCATGAGGGTAGACTTCAAGGGGTTGGGACTATTGGGAGGAGTTTGGAAGTGCCAAATCGAGATGATTTATATCGGGCACATTTTCCCGTTTTAGAACACATGACTTGTGTTGCTCCACACATACATGAACATAAAACAATGTTAATAGCAAAATATAGGAATAAGACACAAGCATGGTTGGCTACCGAGCATTACAGAACATTTCCGGATTGGTTGAAAAACAAGGTGAGAAGTAACACGCTACAAAATGAAGATAGGACAGTGGAACGGTTAGGGTTCGGTCCGCGATGTGTGACAAAATACCAAGGCTATGACATAAATGGGTATACATTTTACACTAAGCAACAAGACGAAAAGAGTACATTGCAGAATAGCGGAGTGACGTTAATAGCTGATACGCCTGAGTTCTCAATGGGTGATCATGAAGCAAGGTCAACGATTGCTAAAAAATCGTATTATGGTGTCATTCAAAAAATTTGGGAATTGGATTATCTTTCGTTCACTATACCTATGTTAAAGTGTAAGTGGGTCAATAACGAAAGAGGTGTTAGGGTTGAGGATTACGGTTTTATAAGTATCAATATTTCCACAAATGGCTATGTATCTGAACCGTGTATCCTTGCAAAACAAGCCAATCAAATATTCTTTGTTGAGGACCCGAATGATTCTAGATGGCACATCGTTCTGCATGGTAAACGACGTAAAGTTGGTGTCGAGAATGTTGTCGACGAAGATGAATATGACCAGTTTGATGAGCTACCTCCGTTTTCTATCAGTTCTTCATCTTCAAATGACGTTATTGATGATAGCATTTACTTAAGATCCGACCACGATGAAGGTATTCTTATATAGTTTATTTAGACATGTTTACATATTAATAAATTTACTTTGTTTTGCAGGCACGTATCTTATGTAGTTTTTTTAGACATGTTTTTATATAAAGTTTTGATTAATTTTAATTTTTGATTGTAAGACTGTTATGAAAAAAAAAAAATTTTAACTTTTTATTTTCTTACTTTCATTTTAATGTTGGTTTTATAAAATTAAAAGTTTGGCAACTTAGGCGGTTCTCAAAATAAAATCCAAAAACCAAGGGCGCGTCCCTCCCCAGATTTCATTACACACCAAACCCTAATCTATTTTCCCCTTTTACCAACCTTAATCACACACCACTTAACCAACCTTCATCACACACCACTTAACGACTGTCACACACACCACCACCACCAGCGCCGCACACCATTGCCGTCACAACCACCTTCGTCACACAACCAAGCCAACAAGAGATTTGATTCGAAAGAGGTACAATTGATGTTATTGTTCAATTAATCATTATAGTATCTCATAAATGAAGTTGTAATATATGTTCCAACATCTTTTAGTGGTTTGAAATGATAAATAAATGAAATTGTTCAATTATTAAAACAAAAGCTCAACTTGTTAAATGCTTCTAAAATTTGTGTGTCAAACATGCGTCTAAAATTGTTTATGAAGTCTAATTCCACAAATTGTGGGCACTTCTAATTATTTACATTATTCATCCTGATGACTCATTACGCTTCCAGGTGGGTTGTCTTACTCCCATTCGATTTTGGAAAGATATGTAGCTTGGTAACTCCCTATTATATCTCGATATAATAGACTATTTCGGTTGAAGCAAGATAAGGATTGTTTGATTGTATATCATATTTCAAATGGCCAATAGTCTTGGAATTGGTCTAGATCAGATTTGGGTGTTCGTAACGAGGCTTATCTTAGAGACATGTTGAACGAAATTAGCCAAGTTGATATCCTATCTAATTCGGATACTTGTTTTTGGTCTACTGCACATGATGGCATTTTCTCGATATTGAGTGACTCGTAGGCATATTGACACTCACCTTTTGCCCTCTTTAGATCCCCCTACTACATGGCATAAATCGCTTCCTTGCAAAGTGAAATCTTTATATGGCGTTTATTGCTTGACAGGCTTCTGCATTGTCTTAATCTCTCGTCCTGAGGTATTGAATTCTCGAAGATCTCTTGCCCTTCTTGTAAGGTAATATGGAGTCTAACCTCCATATCTTTTTCGAGTATGACATTGGCCAAGATATTTGGAGGTTCGTTCGTACTTGGTTTGACGCCTCCAAGCCTTTATTCGTATCTCACATCCATTGGAGAGATTGGTTGCGCTCTTGGCACGCTTCTAATGAGAAGATTCATCGTATGTAGGTCATCATCGCGGCATTCTTATGGTGGATTTGGTGGTTTCGTAATAATGCCAATTTCAACTCACACTTTATGAGAAAAAGTGATATCTTTGATAATATTTGTTTGTACTCTTTTTCTTGGCTTAAGTCTAGAGGTCGTATGTTTTATAGTTGGAATGATTAGTTAAAATCTCTTTTGTAATTGTTAGTTTCTTGCTAGTTTTCTTTTTAATGATATGCCGCTGTTAAAAAAAGGGTAAATTGCAAATTTGGTCCCTAAAGTTACACGAATACGCAAGGTTCACACCGAGATGATTTTTGTTGCAAAAAAACACTAATGTGTATGTTTTTTGCAAAACAGCCACTGAGAGTCACTGCTCACTAACTCTCGTTATTTTTCTCGTTAAGTTGGAGGATAGTCTTGTCATTTCACAGTTCATGGTTAAAATATCCACGTGTTTGTTAATCAACACATTTGTACTTGTTTAGAGCGAGGTCCTTGGATTATTCGTAACTCGCATATTATTCTAAACAAATGGACTCCCACTTTATCCCTTAATAAGAATGAGGTAAACAAGGTACTGATTTGGATTAAAATGCACATGGTTCCTTTGGTTGCTTATTCTAAGGATGGTTTGAGCTTGATTGCTACACAAGTAGGGAAACCTATTATGTTAGATGCTTTTACAAGCTCTATGTGTGTCGAGTCTTGGGGCTGTATTAGTTTGCTTGTGCTTTGGTTGAATTAAGTGCGGATTCAGAACTAAAAAGCAAGATTACAATGGCAGTTCCAAAAGTAGAAGGTAATGGTTTAACTACTAAAATTATTAATGTCGAATATGAATGGAAAACTTCTCATTATGGTGAATGTAAAACTTTTGGACATGCTTTGATTGAATGCCCAAAACGTTTGGACATGCTATTGTGGTAGCCAAGGATTATGACGCTTCTACTACTTTGGATAAGAATGATGATGGTTTCAATGAGGTAAGGAATCGTAAGGGTAAAGGAAAGAAGGCTGGGGTTCAAATACCTCAGAAACGTGGTATTGATGTGGGTAAAGGGACTAAATTTAGCTCTTCAAAACCTAATCAGAAGTATGTGCCTATCTCGAAGAAGTCGGATGCTACTAAGGAGAAAATCACTATAGAGGCAAGTGCGAGTGGGATGAATATTGCTACATCGAACCCATTTGATGCATTTGATATGGCCGATACGGATGATAATTGTATTCCTTGTGCAACGAGTGTTTCTCCTAAGGTTGGGGCTGATATGGAATTTGGTAGTAATAAGGAAACTAATGTGGCTGAAGAAGAAAGTGATGATGAGGTTCTTGATTGCAATAATGATATGGCTAGTTTTTTAGCATATGATATACCTATTGTTGCTAGTTCTTCTGAGGGTGGAAATGGAGGTGGTGGGAAGAAGAGTTTATTAGAATGTTGGAGGGAGAGTTATGGTGACGAACCTTATGGTAGCACTAGTACTACTCCTATTGTTAATAAAATTGGGAAGCTTGAAAAGCTAATTGTTGAGGGGAAAGCCACTCTTGTGGATGATGATGGTAAACCTCTTAAAAGGTTGATTCTTCTTCAACCAAGGTGGGTAATCCATTCTCCAAGGTGGGTAATGTGGTTGTTACTAATAGTGACGACGATGAAGTTATGGATTATCCTAACGTGATTAAGTATTTTGGTAGTAGAGACAACGACAAGAGTCTCTTGGAGGAATGGAAAGATGGTACATGAGACTACAATGATTATGATGATGGTTACTTTGATGATTGTGGTCTAACTACGGTCCAACTAAAGGTTGTTGTCATCCATGACATTAGACTTGGTTAGGTTGTTTTCATTTGGTTAGCATAAAAGTTGATGTGTCTTAGTTTATGCTTGGATTTTTTATGGTTTTCTAGTTGTGTGTAGCTAGTTGGATCATTTATGGCCTGTCATGGATGATTTAGTGGTTGTTCAAGCGGTTGCTTGAGGTTAATGTGGTATTTCAGCCACATTTCATTGTCCTTAACTGTTTTTTTGGAGTAATATATTTTGCCGGGTGGAAGCCCTTTACCAAAAAAATACTTATATTTTACTGTTGCTTTATGGACAAAATTTACAATTTAAGTTTTGTCTATTTATTTCACATCCACCACCACTATACAACCACCACTACCACCCTTTCCCTTCCAAACCATAGCAACACCATCCCCCTCTACCACCCTCTAAAACTGAATTGACTACAATAAAGCCAAAAGCACGAGCATGAGGGACTGCATTGAAATCATATGGAATCACGAGCCTTTGCTCCAATCAAACAAGCTAATATCAAGCTTTTCAAACCAGGGTGATATCCAACAGAATGAAACAAATTGAATCTCGATATTCAAGCTCATCATCACTTACTTCTCTTATTCCTTCTCATCCTATCTCGGGTTTCTAATTCAACAAAATCCCTACTTTCAATCACCGACAATTCATCACAACATTCAAATTAAAAATACCCTTTTGCTTCAATCATCTCAAATATCAGTATACCTAATCAGTCACTAGGTAATTTCATCTCTATTTCCTCAATTTTGAATTTTAAGTTTTCCTCAAGAATCTTGCATAATTTTATATACTGAATAAACGTGTTAAATTTTTAGTTTTTATTGCAATTAGGCCAAAATGGTGTGTTTTTATTGAAATCTCTGCTATCTGTGGTGCGCCTATTGGTGGACTTGGACCTTGTTTTCTCGTTTGTCCTGCTCCTAAAAACACTGGAGTTTCCGGTGCAGTCAGTGCTGGTAATAATAAGGTAGATAAGACGTATACGGTTCCACCTGTTGAGATTGATAACGAGGCTAAAACTACCCAAATGCCTAAGCCTGTTGTAAAGCCTTTAGGTGGTTCTGCTAATAAAGTGAGTGTTAATGGCGATAAGGATAGGTAGAATGAAAAGGTGGTATCTTTGAAATCGCCTGTTTATGAGGTTGTGATTCTGTGGAGACCTTTGAAACTTGTGTATGATCATGACATACGGCTTGCATAAATGCCACTGAATTGTAGTTTAAAGTATTGAGAGAGATTGTACGCAAAAGGTTTCTGTCTTCAAAGTCTGTTTTGGTAAAATACAAGGATGATGATAGGATTTAGCGATCAGAACTTGTCTCGGTGAGCTTAGATTAGCTGAGTCGATTGTAGATGGTCTTGTTCTTCCTGATAAAGAACCTGATACAAAAAAATTCAACGTATTTGGGATGTTGAAATTGCATGTTGTTGTGCTTGAATATCCAGTGGTGAAGTGATGGGGCCTACTTGTGGTGGTGGTGGTGGTAAAAGGGGGGTGTTGCTATGGTTTTAGGAGGGCAAATGTGGTAGTGGTAGGGGTAGTAGAGGGGATGGCGGTTGCCATTAAAGTTGTAGATGATGCTGCTAAAGATGCTGTAAAGGTCAAACCCTCAGGAAATGTATTTGACCGGATTGGTCGTAGTGCTGATATACCAGATACTACTGACCACGTCACAAAAGATGATGGAGAATACGAGGGGTTTGTACAAGTTACAGAGGTTACTGCTCCAACTTATACTGAGAAGTATGATGAGGATATATCAAGCAACATAGCATCACGAGAGCAGATTGCCACAAGCAAACCCAATTCATCTCCGATAGAGAGCAAATGTTGTGCATGGTAGATTAACATGTAGATTTTAGAACCTTAAAAAGTGTAAATTTATACTTTCATTTGTTCTAATCCTTAAATAATTTGAGGTTATTTAAAATGACATTGATGGTGGTGGTTGTGCGGTGGTGGTGGTAGAGGGGGGTGTTGCTATGGTTTGGGAGGGCAAGGGTTAAAACCTCAAGTTGCAAATTTAGTCCTTAAAGCAACAGTGCTATGACACGTGGACATATTAACCGGGAATAGTGAAATAACAATACTACCCTCAGTGACGAGGCAACTTAACGAAAATAATAGTGAAAGTTAGTGAAAAGTAGCTCTCGGTGGCGGTTTTGCAAAAAATGTAAACATTAATGTTTTTTTTTGCAACAAGATTCATCTCGGTGTGATTCTTGCATTTTCGTGTAACTTTAGAGACCCAATTTGCAATTTACCCTAAAAAAATAAAAAGAGTATAAACCATCAAAATTATGTATAGAAAAGTGATATTTCTTTTTAAAATATAATCTATTCTTGCTGCTTTTTCTTGCAACATAGTCAAAAGTGTACATTATGAGACAATGAACTCTTCTTTCGGTTTCTGATATTACTTGTGGTAATATTGGTAACTTTGGAAGTCCGGTCTTGAAGAAAATTGTATATGCGGTTTATCTATGTGCTTCATGCCTTTATGGGTCATATGGAGATGGAGAAACAATGTTTATAAGGCTGGACACATTAAGGGGGTCGATTGACCCTCATTTTATAAGTCACATTAGCTTTCTTTCTCCATACATACATGCGATTCGTTGTCACAGTAAGGGCGACCTTCATTTTTTTTCAAACAAAACCCTATCTGTTTATTTTTTCAAAACAAACCTTATCTTTTTTTCCTATATATTCACTACATTTTCATAAATAAAAAAAAAAAACCACATCTCACACACACAAATTCTCTCAAAAAAACACATCTCACACACACAACTTCTCTCAAAAATGTCACAAGAAACAATTCTAGAATCAACCCCCTCCCCCCACACACACACCCCTGAAGAAAACACTCCACCTTCACATATAATTTCGTTTCTACTTACTGAGGAACCGGTTGAGAATCCGCTTCAGCTTACTGAGGAAGAACAACAATTACTTCTTTAGGATGAAGGAGCATTGAGAGAAATGGAAGAAGAAGAAGCACGGGAAATCCGGTTTGACAAAACGTATCAAGATTGGTAAGAGAGCAAGTTTGCGGACTATTCTGCTTACGGCGATGGTTATCGATCAGATTAATCTATGTGTTTTATTTTCTGTATCGCAGTTTTATTTTCATTTCAATATAGTACTTTGATTTGCTTCTGTAATGAATAAAAATTTGTCTTCTACTTTGATTCGTCATACACGAAAATAAATTTCCATTCATTTAAATACAACTTAACATTATAATACCAAATTTAAAAAACATTGCAAGTTTTATAGTGTATGAATTATGTTTATTGAAAAAAAAGAAAAGAAAAAGGAAGTAAACTAAATTTAAACATTTGTATCAAATGTTAACCTGCAAATTCACAAAACAAAGACATAAAACTTGGAAGATTGTCGATCGTGCAGACGATCGAAACACATAAAAAAAGGATCAATCGCTAGGCAATCGACACTCACAGAAAAACGATCTATCGTCTAACCGATCAATCAGTTGATCTCCCATACTACTGCCTCCAGCCTAATGCTTCCTCAAATTCGATTAACATTGCAAAGACTGAAGATATTTTCCCTTCATATTTGATCAAGACAAAGTGTAACGGGAAACTCATTAAAAATAAAGCTAAAAAGAGCCAAAGAAAATCAAACGGTCAAACCTAATATTAGCATATCCGTTTCTTTTGAATGCGAACAAGAAATGGTTTTATTAAACCTGCTGTGGGTCCTAAGTTTAGGTATCAACTTAAAGCGCCTCCTCCTGAACCCAAGCATGTGGATACTATAAAGAAGAAGGCCTCTGACGTAGCTAGTACATCAAATACGTTTGAAGTCCTTAATATGATAGATACTGATGAATGTGGCATTCATACTGATGTCGTGGCTAAGGATGGGGCAGAGTTGGACTCTGGAAATACAATGAAAGCTAAGAAGGTTTGTCCTACTCTTATTGTTGAGAAAATTGAGGAGCTTGAAAAGATAATTATTGATGGGAAAGCTACCCTTGTGGATGATGATGATCATCCTATTAAAAAGGTTGATTATCCGGGTAATGAAAAGGAAGCTATGATGGATGTGAATCCAAAGACTGGTAATTTATCGCAAGAACCGCTTGTGAGTGTTGTGAAAGAGAAGGTGCAGGCCGCGGTTAGTAAATCTAGTTCTACTTTTTCTCCGTCTACTTCTTCTACTAAGAGGGTTAACCCATTCTCTAAGGTGAGAGAGATTGTTGATTCCGACAATGATGAAGAGGAGGTTGTGAACACTTTTGATGAGTCAATAAACCTATTTGGTGGTGGTCATGACCGTGAAGATGATCACGATGACTATGATTATGATAACTATGAAAATCAGGTCTATGATCTTCCAGGGAACTTGGATGCTTATTATGACATGTATGGTACTAAGCTGCAAGGCCTTGGTAGGAAGTAATTTTGTTTTCATAGATGTCTAATGGTATCTATTAAGAAGTGGTTTATTTTCTTGATTAGAGAATATGAAGTATCTTGTTATATAAGCTTTTCCGTCTATGTAACAGGCTGAAATATGAGATCTACTCATATCCTTTGTACTTAAACGTTTTTTGGAGTAATATATTTATCGGTCTTTTAACCTTTTACCCAAAAAGAACAAGAAAAATAAATGACTTAACGAGTAAGGCAGAACAAATGAACTTGGACACCATATGTTATGGAGAGCTTATTTTACATACCAAACTTTTCTCACATACCAAGTGACTCATCTCCACCATCCATCTAAAAATAAATCAATGGTCGAGATTAAAAGATTTTATTATTTCACCTATTTTTATAATTTAAATATTCATAAACCGTTAATCGTTATGAAAATATTTACACCATCGCGACGGGTATTTAATTATCTTTCATAGATGCAAGACTTTGATATACTTTCGAGAAAAAATAAAAAATTTCGTTTTTTTATTTATTTTTTTTTTTTACGTTATCGAATTTGCGTGAAAAAAATCATCACGATAAAACACTTAATTGAATATCACATGTGATATTAGTGTTATATCATATATGATATGTAATATCATATGTGATATTACACTAATATCACATGTGATATTCAAATTAGTGTTTTATCATATATGATTTTTAATGCAAATTTTAATAACGAAAACGAAAATCTTATAAAAAAAACGTGAAAATATGAAGAATTTTTTTGTCGAAAGTATATCAAAGTCGACTATCTACGGAAGATAATTAAACGTCGTGCAGCAATGATATATTTTTTCGCTTAACGATCGACGGTTTGAAAGATATTAATAATTGAAAAAACGATGAAAGTGGTTTTTAAATGTTGGGATTAATCTCATCCATTAGATCAAATAAAATGAAAGCGAGATCGATCCCCAGATGTAAATAATATTTTGTCCTCAAATGATCTTAAATCCATATAAAATTCATGGCTTACGTACCTAACACGACTCATATACACGTTCTCATTTCATTGACTTTTATATATATTTCTACCAAACTACCACCACAAAACACAACACTTCTAACACTTTTGATCAGCAAAAAAAAACCACCATGCCAAGATCACCACCTCACCACCACCATCCTCACCACTCACCACCCACCACCGGTGGTTCATCACCAAACCAAAACTGATAAATCAAACAAAACTGTTTAAAAAAAAGCATAAAACCAAAACTGATGAATCTAACCAAACTGATGAACCAAATCAAAAACTGATGAACCAAACTAAAACTGATGAACCAAACCAAAACTGAAACTATGATTGATGAACCAAAATAAACTGATGAACAAAACAAAACAAACACCAACATGTTAAGCTGAAACTATGATTGATGAACCAAAATAAACTGATTAACTATGTTTTAATGTGAACAAAGGAGATGCAGAAAAATCAAAATTAACAAAACAAAACCAAATGATCTACTAAACATGATTTATCTAAATCTCTATGAAAAATATAAAAATGCTCCATGTTAAGAGCGGGAGGTACGGTGGTGCCAAACTTGGTGCCAACGAGTTTGGCGACGCTCAGTTTGGTATACTGTTACCTCTGTCAGGCCAAGAGCCTCGCTACCAAAACTAATAAAATTTCACTTTTTTTTTTTTTTTTTTTTAAAATAGTCATTGTAATTTAAGCCAAACCGCTAGTTTTGGGTTTTTTGAATTTTGACCTCTTTTTACCACTTTTACCCACTTTCAAATCCTATATAAACCTTATCACTTATACCACTTCACACACACTTCAAATACATCTCAACTTCAATATTTTTTCAAGAAATGAATCCCAACAACACCCTTTGATCAATCGAATGCTTAACGATCCATCGAACTAATGATCGGTTCGCCTTCGAATCCGAATCCGAACACCCAACAACACTACTTTCCTTCGCTTTTCAACAAAACTCATATCGTCAATCCCGACGAATACGCTTTGTTTTCTCAATGGAAAATGCAACAACAACAACAACAAAACGAATCACAACCAAGATCGTCCCCACCAATCGCTCCACCTTCGACGAAGACGATCCAAGAGGACGCGGTCATCCCGACCCCCACGCCCAAAAACAAAATGAAGGAACCGCAAGGCAAAGAAAACGAAAAAGCCACCAACAATCAAGAGAAGCCGAGACCAAAGAACGATCACAGAACGCATGGACCGACGAAGAAGAACTACTTTTGGCGCAAACTTACATTCAAGTATCCGAGGATCCAAAAGTCGGTGCGGATCAAGGTAATGAAACGCTTTTGGTATAAAGTTTTGGAAGCTTACAACAAGGAAGCAAAAACAAAAGTTTGTAACTCGTACAAGAACATGCTTACCGGAAAGTGGACTCGATGAATCGTGTGTCGGGAAGTTTAATTCGATCGAATGAAACTACATTTATGAGGAGAACTATATGGATTTCATGGAACGTTGCCACACTTTGTACAAACGATATCATGGCGATTTTAAACATTCGTTGAAGTTTTCAAGGACAAGCATGTTGGAAAAATCCGGACTAACAAATGCAAGACGAATCGTCTTGGGTTACAAGAGGATCCCGAGCATTTTGGACCCGACGATTGCCAAGGTAGGACGGTGTACCGGATCGCAAAGAGCCAACGCTCGCCTAACTCGACCGCGAAGTTCCGGCTCAAACCCGAAATGTTTTCACAAATGATGGAAAACAATACGAGTTGGAGCGAAAAATGAAGCAAGATGTTTCGAAATGAGTCTCGGCGGAAGGTCGATTTAATCGAAACTCAAAGGATACCAAGATACGCGCCGCTATCTATGGACACAAGACGCCGATCAGATAACGCGCCAATAGTGAGGGCTCAACAAGCACGGATCCGCAAAATATTCACAAGAATAATTATGTTATGTTTTTAAGTTTATTGTTTTTATTTTTTTGTAATGTATTTTTTATGAATAAAGTAATTTTGTGATATATTGCTTTTAAATTTTATAAAAAATAAAAATAAAATTGAGCCAAGACTTAAATTCCTACGCCAACGGATACCCCGTAAACGCAAGGCAAAACAGCTTCTGCCGCTAAACTCAAAACCGCCGACGCTAGTCAAGACGAAGCCAAGACCACACTTCGACACCACTGCACTCCAGCTTTCAAGAAAGCAGTAATGGAAACTCAAAGTTATGAAGTTAGTGGTTTTTATGTTCGTTTGATGATGAAGTAAGTAAAGAGAAAAACTGATGTAATGCTAAAAAGGAATTAAAAATCATCAAACGGTCACACCTATTATCTAGCTTATCCGTTTCTTTTTAATGTGAACAAGAAAAATAAATGACTTAACCAAGTAAGGTAGAACAGATGAACTTGGACACCATATAAAATTCGTGGCTAACGTACCTAACACCGACTCATATACACGTTTTCACTTCATTGACTTCTATATATATTTCTACCAAACTACCACCACAAGACACAGACACTTCCAACACTTTTGATCAACTAAAAGACATTTCAAAGATGCCAAGATCACCACCTCACCACCACCATCCTCACCACCCACCACCAGTGGTTCACCACCACCCTCCACCACCTGTAGTCCATGTGGTCCATCACCCTCCACCTCCACCAGTGGTGCACCACCCACCTCCACCTGTGGTCCACCACCCTCCTCCACCAGTTGTCCACCATCCTCCACCACCACATGCACCACATGCACCACACCATCATCATCACTAGTTTGCATGATGTGTTGGATGGATATGATGCAGATCTGCTAGCTAGAAGCACTTTGTTGTGACATGGGATGCTATGTTGTTTTTATGTATTCATAGCAAATAATAGTTGATAGATAGTCTTGTGTGTAATGTTAGATTATCTGTGTATTTTTATTTTCTTGGTTTGTCTTTGTTTTGATGTTAATAAGGGGTGTTGGTTGTGGATCTGCATATTTTTATGATGCTATGTTATGTAACTTGAGAATTAACCTTAATTAATGATAATCATCTTGTGTACGTATAGTCATCTTGTTATGATGTATTTATATGTGTTATATTCATTAGAAAAATTTATTCGGAGTTGCATCCGATCTAAATTTAAGAGAGACTAAGAGAGACGTAAGATCAGTAACGAGCCTGCTCGCCACTCCAACGCGGATCCTCGCCACTTTCGCCGGCGGTCGCCACGACACCAAGTTCTCGCCGGTGGAGTTTTCGCCACCAACTATTACGGAAGAAGACAAAAACACGCGCTTTTCTCAATATTTTGACTAAATATTTTATAATAATAGTGTGTGTGTGCTCGCTTTTATCTTGTTTAAGAGGAGCAAGACGGTGGCCAAACTCGGGCCAACGAGTTTAGCCATGACGCCAAGCGCAAGCGTACCGTTACATACCAAGGCCAATATATACCAAACATACCAACATAATGCTTTTTTTTTTTTTTTTTTTTTTTTTTTTAAATGTGGCGCAGATTCAAAAATATAGCCGCTCAAAACGGCTAGTTTTGTGTTTTTGATTTTTGACCTCTTTTTACCACTTTACCCACTTTCAAATCCTATATAAACCTCATTACTTATACCACTTCACACACACTTCAAATACATCTCAACTTCAATATTTTTCGAAAACGAATCCCAACAACACACCTCGATCAATCGAACGCTTAACGATCCATCGAACAAATGATCGGCTCGCCTTGAATCCGAATCCCAACACCCAACAACACTACTTTCCTTCGTTTTCTCAACAAAACTCATACGTCAATCCCGATTTAATACGCTTTGTTTTCTCAATGAAAATGCAACAACAACAACAACAAAACGAATCACAACCAAGATCGCCCCACCAATCGCTCCACCTTCGACGAAGACGATCCGAAGAGGACGCGGGTCATCCCGACCCCACGTCCAAAAACAAAATGAAGGAACCCGCCAAGGCAAAGAAAACGAAAAAGCAACCAACAAATCAAGAGAAGCCGAGACTCAAAGAACGATCGCAGAACGCATGGACCGACGAAGAAGAACTACTTTTGGCGCAAACTTACATTCAAGTATCCGAGGATCCAAAAGTCGGTGCGGATCAAGGTAATGAAACGTTTTGGTATAAAGTTTTGGAAGCTTACAACAAGGAAGCAAAAACAAAAGTTTGTAACTCGCATCAAGAACATGCTTACTGGAAAGCGGACTCGGCGAATCGTTGTGTCGGAAGTTTAATTCGATTGCGAATGAAACGGTCAGCATGAGGAGAACGATATGGATTTCATGGAACGTTGCCACACTTTGTACAAACGATATCATGGCGATTTTAAACATTCGCCTTGGAAGTTTTCAAGGACAAGATAAGTGGAAAATCCGACTCAACAAATGCAAGACGTAATCGTCTTCGGGTTACCAAGAGGATCCCGAGCATTTTGGACCCGACGATTGCCAAGGCGGACGGTGTACCGGATCGCAAAGAGCCAACGCTCGCCTAACTCGACCGAAGTTCCTGGTTCAAACCCTGAAATGTTTTCACAAATGATGGAAAACAATACGAGTTGGAGCGAAAAATGAAGCAAGATGTTCTTGAGTGAGTCTCGAGCGAGGGTCGATTAATCGAAACTCAAAGGATAGTCAAGATACGCGGTGCTATCTATGGACACAAGACGCCGATCCGATGAACGCGTCAATCGTGAGGCCCAACAAGACGGATCCCGCAAAATATTCACAAGAATAATTATGTTATGTTTTTTAAGTTTATTGTTTTTTTATTTCTTGTAATGTTTTTTTTATGAATAAAGTAATTTTAGGATATATTGTTTTAAATTTTATAAAAAATAAAAATAAAATTGAGTTTGGCACCGTAAATTACGGTGCCAACGGACACCCTTAAATGTGGTGCTAACACTTTCTCGGTGCTAAACTCAAAACCGCCGACGTGGCGGTTTGGCGAAGTGGCACCACACTTTCAAGCACCACTGCACTAAAGGCTCTAAGACAAAGTGTAATGGAAACTCAAAGTTATGAAGTTAGTTATGCTTTTGGTGTAATTTTAGAGCATGGGGTGTCGTGGGCAACCCACTTCTCTTCATTTGGGTCCTACGTGTGCCACATCACCTCCACATCACACCACAACACTCACTTAAAAATACCCCCCAATCACAACTTACTCAAACCTCTTCACTTGGGTCTCACCCTCACAAACACATCAAACACAAAAGAAACAAACACAAATACACTGCAAAACATTTTGTCTTTTATCGTTTCGTTGTAACGGCGAGAACCAAAGTGGCAAGGGCCATGGTGTCAGTGGCGGATCTAGGAATCCGAAACAGGGTGTGCACAAATACAAGTAAAATTATTAAATTTTATTATCTTTCGAGTCTGGAATTCGGGCTAGGTTTTTCGGGTTGAGCAAGAATTTTCTTATTTTTTATCCAAGTTTTCGAAAATTTGATTTATTTTATCGAGTTTGAGTTATTAAAGCCTAAAAATACGCAAGTTTTAACAATTTTAAGAATTCAAAAATGCCATAAAATACATAACTGTAACATATAAACAAATATCCATATATCCTTTTCAGTCGCCATCCCAATCGATAATGTGTATCCCTCAAGACTAGGGGTGGCAATTCTCGACACGACACGATAAACGACACGAACCCGACACGAAGTTAAACAGGTTTGGGTTGAGGATAAACAGGTTTGGGTCAAAATCGGGTCAACCCGCTAACCCGTTTAATAAATGGGTCGTGTTTGGGTTGAGTAAGTATTAAACAGGTCAACCCGTGAACCCGTTTAAGTATATAAGATCTTAAAAATAAAATATATAACCTGGTTTTTATGTTGGATGTGGATTAAATATAATTTGTTATTTACTTAGTATGAGTGGATTATAACTTTATACTTTAGATATCATGAAAATTGACGCTTATAATTCAGAAAATTATCGCATAGTTATTTGTATGTTATTCTTATCATATTTTAGATACTTATATCATTTTTAGCATTTAAACTAGTTAAATCGACAAACCACCAGCTTTATTCACTGCTTGACATATTTACTTAAATGGGTTAAACGGGTCATAAATGGGTTACACGTATTATGCAGGTGTGGGTTAGGGTTGAGTTTCTTGACACGATTAATAAATGGGTCGTGTTTGGGTAAAGGCTATACTAACCCGACAACACGCGAACCCGAATAGGTTAACACGAACACGACTCGATTGCCACCCCTACTCAAGACATTGAAAAGAGACATTAAAATTACTATCTAATTGGGTAACTAGCATTAAAATCCTAATTTTAAATAATAAATAACCTGGAATTAAAAACAATAGAAGAAAAAAACTTGATTTCATATGTAGTTGAAATTCTAAACATGCTCTAAAATACTTCGCAATTTTAATGAGTTGGGCCTTAAGGGAAGAGAAATGATGGACTTAAGACTTGATGTCATAACTTAACATACAAATGGCCCACTAAAAGCACAAAATCCATTGACCATTTAACCTTGTATCATCTTCTTCATACAAGAGCCGCTGACCATTTAACCTTATATAAGATTTACAGGAGCTAAAGTTTCTTCCATTTTCTTTCAAAACTTAACAATGGTAAAATCGATTTGGGTATGCACCCATAATTATCCTACTATTTGGAGGGTGTGCACTTTCAAATTTCTTGTGTATTTTGTAGTAACTATTCAAGAAAAACAAAAAAAATTACACTACTATAAATTTTCACAGGGTATGCACGTGCATACCCTGTCTATAAGCTAAATCCGCCCCCTGCATGGTGTCGTGGTGAAAGGTGAAAAAAAGTGGTGAAGTGCCACATAGGAAGTGGCGAAAAAAGAAATGCCCCATACCCCATGCTCTTATTTAAATGAAATGAATTTTATTGTGTTAGAAAAATATGGAAAAGAAATAAAATGAGGGTGGGTGGGGCCAGTGAAGAGGTTTGAGTTAGTTGTGATTGGAGGGTATTTTTAAGTGAGTGTGTTGTAGTGATGTGCATAAGTGAGGCCCAAATGAAGAGAAATGGTGTGCCACCACACCCATGCTCTAAGTGTAATTCACGGGTTATTGACTTATTGTGTTAGATTTGGTTTAATGAATGTTCCAAAGTTGATTGTTTCAACACTAACACAATTTTATTTATTTATTATTATTATTATTTTATTATTATTATTTTTTTATAAATTTTATAGAAGGCCTTCCACTTGGGGCATCCACAATGCTCTTACATGGCATCATTCAATAGCAAAAAAATTTTCATATTAAGTGCTTAATCCATTGTGGATGGTCCAGGTGGCAAGTTGATTGAATGGGTGTTCAAATCTGTACACACCTTCATTGTACAATAACGTTCAGTTCTCGAGTTTTTAGGGAAGGAAAATGGAAAAGAATAGGAAAGGGAAAAGAAAGGGAAAAGGAAAGTAAGTGTTAGTTGTTATGTTCTTGAGATAGAGGAAAGGAAAATGAAAGTAATCATAATCATGTTCTTGAGTGAGAGGAAAAGGAAAATAACTTGGTCAAATTACATATATGCCCTTTAATTGTTAATGTCAAATGTTTTAAAAAGGGTATATTAGTCTTTATACAACATACACTTCCGTTTCCTTTCCCTTTCCTCTCAAAAGTGGGAGGAAGATTTACTTAACAAATCTTCCTCCGTATTTCCTTTCTATTTCTCTTTCCTCCTTTAGAAAAAACTCAAGAACACAAAAAACTTTCCGTTTCCTTTACTTTCCTCTTCCATTTTAACTCGAGAACTGAGCGTAAAAGTATGGACCCTATTATATATGATACCCATTGAATTGTTATATGTGGTATTTTATATTGAATAAAACATGGAAAAAGATGATGTGTAAATCAAATAAACTTAGTAAGGTTTAATGGATTGTGAATGTGTTTATAGAAGAAGTACAATGTTGATGTGTCAACCAATTAAACTTTATTATATACAATGCATTAAAGATGCTCTTAGTAAAATATATTACTAAAAAACCAGTTAACTACAATAGAATGTGACTCAAATATTACATTAATCTTAAGCAATTTTTAACAACCGTTAAAACATTCATGAAAAACCATAAATAATCAATTAGCTACACACAATTAGCTACACCTAACACAAAACCAACACAAACATTGGTTTTGTTAAAATGTGTACTAGACACGTATTAGCGAAACACGTACTAGGCATGTATTAGGAGAACACAGTCACACACAACATGAATACGGTATGATATTCGATCTGAAATCAGGAAGAGATGTTACAACATATGAATACATATAATGATACTCGATCCAAATAAACTTTAACTTTATGACAACTATAATACGTGCTTAAACTAGAGTACCTTTTAACCTAGAATCCCAATGGGGAGATTGTAGTTTTCAAAGATAGCTATACTACTAGAAGAATTATCTTCGTTTAGCTTAAGCTTTGGCTTGAAACCTTCTGATTGTAGCTTCTCCACAGAAGTACAAATCCCATGTCAGTGCAAACAAGACAGCATCAGAACATCTTAACTGCAAGGTGTTGCACCTTTTTCCCTGAGTTCCAGTTTCTGATAAAATGATCGTGGCTGAGAATGCATTTCCATTTAAAGGTTTGGGAAATTCTGATGGATTGTAAGAAGTTATAACTGAAGATGATCGAACTGAATGGTCATGACATTCACGCATCTCTCAACCCTTGAAATCATCAGCGGGGATATTACTAATGTTCTTCTCCGAAAGGTTTAAATCGGCGGAGACATTACTAATTATTTTTATCTACTGAAAGTAATTTCTGTTTGTCTTCTTTTTGGGGTTTATTTGCTGGTCCGACACTTATGATCTCTGTGGCAACTAATTTTCTCAAACGAGATACAAGGTTTATAGGGTCAACATACCCAGTGACAGTTAGTGTCCCATATCCAATATCAACTGCTATTGAATCAAGACCCTTGATTTTACTTACTGCCTTCATCACCTTTCGTTTTTCTTTACCATCACTCAATTCCACTTTTAGCACAATTTTCTGAAATGTACACATATTTACTAGTATAAGGAAGTAGGAGGTAAACAAAGGCACACCCATAAACCTTGTTCATATTTCTACTTGAATGTTCACCATATAATATCTGGACGACGACAAACCAAGATATGCTTAAAACCAGCATACAGAGTCTTGGGGCTGCTATTCAATAAGGCTTTCAAGTGAGTGTTCTTATAGATGTCTAGTGTAACATTTTTTTTCCCCCTTTCTTCAGGGGTTTTTTCGTGAAGAAAGATTCTCAGTTTCGTTTTCAGGAATTAGTGTAACTAGCTTTAGGCCCATGTTCTATTTTTATGTGTTAATAGATAGTAGAATTTTTAATGAAGCAATAGATGCATGGGATACATTAAGAAGAAGGGAATATCAAAAGGCATTATTTTCAAACCGTAAGAGTTATGAGGCCCGCATAATACGTGACAGGCTGGACGCTTTTACAAATAAAAATGTGGAGGTTTGGCACAGACCTTGTGCCAGCCTTTCTATGGTAACATGTGTACATGTAATTTCCTATATAACTCTTGTTGGACAAAACCGCCAACAACCCGAAGCTCGATCATGAACACTAGATCGCGAGTTGTATCGAGCACAAGTAGCAAACACGAAAGACACGATAGACTACAAAGAACCGACAAGAATATGCACACGATATACCGCATCAAATCTTTATTAAAAACCTAATAAAGCTATTACAATTTGTTGATACAAAAGTTGAACGTTCTCGATTGGAGCTCGGTTCTCGTACCAATTGAAATTCTTTGCTGAGACCTGCGACTAAGAGACAAGAAACACCGTTAGGCTTCTAGTGGGATTGTCTCCCACGATTATCCTCGGCGTGAGAGTAAGTAATCGGTTTAGGGCTTAAGGAGTTTTAGGGTTATGAGATTGTACCTTAAAGCGAGGGATATAATTCCCTTTATATACCCACGGAATCCTTGTTGGTTCGTGTTCCCCAACCTTCGTATCCCGCCTAAGTCGGTTGGGAATGATTATCTTCTTATTTTAGAAGATATCGGATATCTATTCGTAAATAGATATGGGCTTGGGCTTCGTGAGCCCAAACGCGATTGATATTGGCCCGGTTCATGCAGGGCTTGAGTAGTGGATCGATCGGGTTCATGACCGACCTGGACTATACGCCATCATGTCCCCAGGCCTAGTATGCGCGATGCGAATCGCGGATGCTAGACTAATGACCGTAGTCCAACCTAAAATAAATAACGCATTTAAACGTAATAAAAGACCATACACCTACCCGTAGGTACAGTGTATCTAGACATCAAAGCAAATTGTAAATGCCTCGTTATTCGGGGGAAAGTTACTGCCCCGTTGTCCCATCAGGCAATCACAACCACACAGTGAGGACTAGTGGGATCCACGTGTTGCCAATCGTGTGGAAGAGAAAGGGTATATAACTTGCCGTTTCATTTTCACCGGATTCCTCACAGTAAAAAACTCCATCCACCATTTCCAAAGCATTCTAAGAGTTGTAATCCCAAAAGTAACCAACCACAAAGGTAACCGCTGCTATATTAAAAATAAGATCACAATGGTGAAACAGGTTGTCCGACTTCACCTCCGACCTCACCGTGATCGATCGATGGAATTTACCTCAGTTACTTTATACCCGGGATGTGCATCCGGTGAGTTCGGGATGCGCGAGCCACTATGCGGATTTCCTCGAAGGAAAGTGGGTGTATACACACGGTTATTCGATTCGTGAATCAACGTGCCCTCGCCACGCTTTACGTGTGATGAAACTATTACAATACGCATATCGCGGTGCAATGCATTGTATCGGCAGCGGCTAAAATTACCAATTTTGAGGTAAGCTGCTCTGTTGAGGATTAACCCCACCATCCACTTATTCGCGCCTTTTATCACACTACGTGGGCGCATGGGTGGGTGTCTTTTTCAAACGCATTCTTCGGTAGACCGCGGTGTTATCTGGATAAATTAGATGCACTTAGGAATTGGAGGGAGTATTTCTTCTAGGTAGATGATACATGTTTTCCACCGAATTATGATTTTTATGCAGGGAACATTACGGAGGGATGAGTGCCCATTGCACAGGTCTTATAACGTCGAGGATGCTTGGGCGATAAATGCTAACCGCATCCCCATTAGTGCATATCCCGAGGGATTTTGGGTGCACATAGGAATCGGTAGTAATTATTTTGGTCCCGAAGATGAGATCCCTATCTTCTTAGACGCCAATGGCCGGGTGGGTACTTATTCCTCCGACATACGTGTGTAAATAATGTAAGAACAATCTTTCGTATATGTTGCGCATTATATAACCTGTTTGTATATATGTCTTGTCTTGAGCAAAGATGGATCTATTCACCGTCGTCTGACTAGCGAGCCCGTTGTAGTAAAACGAGTAAGACTTTTGAAGGATGATGAGGAGCCTATTTTAGCGGCGAATGTGGGGCGTACTATGGAGTGAATGCGGGAGGCAGTGCAGTTCCTCGATCATGATGGAAGCCACACCACTACAAAGCCGGTAGAATCCTAGAGTACTATCTTACGTGGCGCACCACCACCCGTAGTTAATGGCCCACCCTATGGAAGAAGAAGAAGAAGAAACCGTGCTTAGTCGCAAAAGGACAGAAGGGATGATGGTGCGAGCTTCAAGGAAAAACGCCCGTGGTCCGGACTGTGGAGTTGTCTCCATCGATGAGCGTCGTCGCACCTTCCTGCGATAACGCCGAGCCACGATGTACTGATGTATATGTATAATTTTCTTTTGTTGGTGAATGTTCTAGTTGTGATTCTAACATTGCGTTGGTGATCATTCGCAGGATGGAGCAGTTATGTAGTCACCCCTAAGGCGAGTCCGATCTGATCGGCGCATTACGAACCGCAGCCGGGATAATGAAGACCAATCGACGCGGATCGCCTATTGAGCATTTGGTTGAAGAATTGGTGCGGTCTCCGCACAACAGTCGCACTAATTGTGAAGTCGAAAGACCGAGTATCTGGTGGGATTGACCTAAGTTCGCAAAAGGACCAAACAATAGCTTTGTTGGGCGCAATCGGCAAGCACCCGAAAGGCGGATAAGCGCCCATGCGAGAGCTAGGGATCTGGCGCATCACGCTCAAAAACAAAGCCGAGGACAAGATGGCACTAATGTGCCAATAAATCAGATCGTCCGAGGTGCCGGTACAAGTCTGCGTGCCGTTGGCCCTTAAACATTTGGAGCGGGGTAAGGAAAGTTTGTTCGCGATTGGGGAGCTTGGGGCTCTTGTGGTGGTCATTGGAAGTGCGAGGAGGCAAAGCTGCGTAAGCTTAGCCTTGAGTATGACGAGGAGTTGTATCCTCACTCATGTCCATGATAGCGGAGCGCTTGGTGGCTCATAGGCCGGTCTCCGCTTAGCGCTCTCAATACCACGGAATCGCAGAGGTGGTCAATGCTTTTGGGAGGTTGTGCGGTGCGCTGCGGAGCGTGGCAAGTCGAAGCAATTGAAAAACTTCATGAGGCAGGAGCTCAAGGCGCCTATTGAGAAGGTACCAATTATGATCTTGAGTCATATGATCCTTGGTCGGCCGCCATGCGAGAGAATGAAGGACTTAGAGCTCCATTGATTTCGGAGCTTGGAGCGATCGGGATTATCCGATAAATGTAATTATGGCGGGTTGACCTTGGCGTCATCATCGCATCGAGGGTGCCGAGACACAGTAGGACTTTTATTTGAAGCCCCATGAGTCACGGACTCCAAGTACACATCTTTGCGCGTCTAGGATAGTCGTAATCCCTGCGTTGGAGAAAGAGGTACCTTTAAAGGAAGTCTTGGAAGCGTCGACCGTCTTGCTAAGAAAGAAGGTATAGCGGGTAAGGCCATTTTGTGTGGGGTTGGTGCGGCTCACTTGCCAAGGTCTGATGGGGTGCCAGTAAGTGTGGCCACTGTATCGCGTCAGGATGCAGATGTGTTGAAGGGTGTTAGCGGAGCCAAAGAAGCAACGAGTCACGTTGGCACTTCTGCACTTAAGCGTTGTAGTAGCTGGTAGTTGACATGTTTAATGTCTTTTGTAATAAGTCGTAGTTATGAATAAAAGTCTCTTTTTTGCTGTGGATACTATTAAAACGTGTAATGTAAACGTATCTGTTTGTCTTTACGTGAAAGATGTATTTGTTGCCGAAGAAACAAACGTGTAAGCCAATGCGAATGTAGGAAATGCATAATCATGTATGAAGATCATAGTATACTTGGAAAATAATTCTAAGTACTTTATCATAATCGTGTATGTTATGGCTCACAGCGTACTGTAAAAATCTCATTAAGGAATCAAGTGTCTTGGTTCCTAAGTTGTTAACGCATGCGTGTGCGTTCTTTGCGCAACCATCGTGGGATGCACACTGTATCTTATTCCAACGTCTTGAGAACAAGGTGTTTAACAAGGATGCGTGATCCGGTGTTGATGGGTTTGCAACCCTCTTACTCAACAAGTTAGTTAGTAGGTTAACTTATCCTTTTACCATCGTGGGTTTATTAAGTAGTGCATGCATGCGCCATCGTGGGCAAGAAATAAAAAGCGTTAAGACATACGGTATATGGAGATAACAACTTAAAATGTGTGCGGAGTTAGCTAGAAACCATGACATTTTATTGATACTTGCAAGTTTTGTTTGAGACATAACAAAGAAAGCGATAAATATGAAAAATAAGAATGAGTACATGAGTGTTTATTGAGCACCGAAAGTGCGGAGCGTCTGTCTTATTTGTCTAGTAGCTACTCTTACAGTGCACCTCTTGAGGTTGCCGATATTCCATGTCTTGCGGTGAGTCACGACCATCCAAGCCTCAGAGCTTTGTCTGGCGCTTTGTGCCTATTGCTTGATAACCTCATAAGGTCCTTCCCACTTTGGTCCGAGCTACTGTATCTTCTGCGTGGCTCGCCTCATTGTACGGTAGACAAAGTCGCTGGTGCGAATGAAACTTGTGCACCTTGGCATCATAGTATCCTTTCATTTTTGACTTGACTTTGCCTCCCGTATGGTCGCTGCGTTCGCGTCTTTCTTCCAAAGCAGATCCAAGTCGACCGTCTTTCATCATTGTTTGTTGTTACATTGATCTCGCGGTGCGGATAGTTGGCATGCCGATCTCGGTTGGTATAGCGGCACGTCCCGTAGACTAGAGAAGGGGTGTCCCGTGTTGGTTTTATCGAGTGCGGTGAGCCCATAAGACATCGCAGCTCCTCGACCCACCTTCCTTTGTACTGTCGGGCGCGCTTTTATTCCCGCCCGAGCTTGATTTTCGCGCTCTACTAAGCCATTGGTTTGTGGGTGCGTGGCGGCCTAAGTGTTGGGTGATGTTTAACTTCTCGCACCAATCTTTGAAGGGTTGTCGCGAAATTGTTTCCCATTATCCGAGATGATTTCTCTAGGTAATCCGAGCGGCATACTATGTTGTCCCGCATAAAGCGTTTCACACAGTTGCCGGTAATTGTCGCCACCGCTTTTGCCTCGATCCACTTGGTGAAGTAGTCTATAGCTACTATGAAACTTGAGACCGCTTCTGCTATTGGAAAAGGACTGCGATATCAATGCCCCATTTGTAGAATGGCCATGGCGCCGTGATTGGCGTTAGCTCATCTTTGTGGTTGGCGGCGAATGGGTTCAGAGACTTGGCAATCATTGCACTTCCTTATTAAGTCCCGCGCATCTTTATGCATGGTTGGCGATAGTATCCCGATCGCGTGGCGCGTGCTACAACGGACCGTGGTCTGCGTGCATGCTACATGAACCTTCATGGATTTCTCAGACGTAATTTGCTTGTAGGGGGCGGCGCAATGAGCCATGGTTGGAGGAAAGAACGTCGACATAAAGTATGTTGTCGCACAATTCGAATCTCTTGTGTCTGCGCCGTCGCGAGCTCATGCATTCTTGGGGTAATGTACCTTTGCTTAAGAATTCCGTGTCGGTGTCATCCATGTAGGACCATCCTCATCTATGATCAGGAGACTTCCATCTCGATATTGATTTGCTTTTCGGTGTTTCACCAAGACTTGCTTTGATAAGTGTGCGAAGCTTGTCGAGGCGATCTTGCTCGGTGCATCCGCTTTGCGATTTTCTCCTCTAGGACTTGCTTGATAGTAAATCACAAAGCCTTTGATGATGTCTTAGTCTTCTCAAGATCTTGAATCATATTCTCTTCTTGGCCACGTATTCACCCAACACGTGGTTGGCCACTAAGCCGAGTCCACATTTGCTTCCAAGTTACGTACACCCATTCGATTTGCAATGCGTAGTCCGCGATTGGGCTTCATATTCTCGCCTCATTGTTTGTCGAGGTAAATTCAAACGCATGCGTAAGTGAATTCCATTCCCTCGGGTTTGTGAGAATAAGGCCGCCCCCGAGCCGCCCACGACGAGGACCCGTCTCAAACAAAATCCATGGATCTTGTAGTTCCTTCGCTTGGTGTAGGTACCTCGTCGATGTCGGCTTCTCGATGATGAAGTCCGCCGTAACCTCGTCCTTTTATTGCGATGCGTGGTCCGTAAGAGATGTTATGTTCGCTTTAGCAACACACTCCACTGCAGAGTCGCCCGGACTTGTCGGGTTTGGAGATGATCTGTTTGATGGCTTGATGCGTGATTACCGCTATCGGGCGCGCTTGGAAGTACCGTAGCAGCTTGGCGGCAAACACTAATGCCAAGACCAACTTTTCCATGGCATCGTAGTTCATCTCCGTCTTCTTGAGCGCTTTTTCGACAAAATAGATAGGGGTTTGCACCGAGTCCCTATCTGTTAGTAGCACCGCTACCGACCGCCCCATGAGTTCGCCGATAAATACATGATCGGCTCTTCCCACAGTCGGGTGCCACGAGTGTTGGGGCGTTGCTGAATCTTGTTTGAGGGTGGTGAAGGCTTCTTCCGCCTCAAGTCGCCCACCGAAAGTCACCCTTTTATACACTTCTTGAGTGTTTTGAAAAGAGGCAATGACTTTTCTCACGATTTAGACAAGAACTCGTTGAGGCCGCCGGTTTTCCGTTGAGGATTGGACTTCCTTCGGCGTGCGTGGTGAGGAAGTTCTATTACCGCCTTTGTCTTTTCTCGGACAAGGTTTTATGCCATCGAGGTTCTATCGGTATCCTAAGAACATGCCTTGAGAGTACTCAAGGTGCATTTCTTAGATTTAGCTTCATGTTGATCTATCGTAGAGTCTTGAATGTTTCTTCTATGTCGCGCACAAGTTCAACTTCAAGATGGCTTTTTATGACCGTGTCATCCACATAGACTTCGTGTTGCCCATTTTGTTTTCAAAGGCATTGTCTACTAACCGATAGGTGGCACCAAGATTCTTCAAGCCAAATGGCATTTTGTGTAACAAGAACGCCTTGGCTTGTGTGGAAAGTCGTCTTTTCCTCGTCTTCTTTAGCCATTTGTATCGGTGATATCCGCATGCGCGTCAAGAAAACACTTTAACGGTATCCACACAAGGACTCTATTTTCCGATCTATCTCGGTAATGGATAGCGATCCTGCGGGCATGCTTTGTTAAGGTCGGTGAAGTCTACACACATTCGCCACCTACCATCGCTTTTGACCATTATTGGATTAGAAAGCGGTCGTGGTAATAGACTTCACGCATAATTCCCGCATTTACCAATTTACGTACCTGCGGGTACTGCGCCCTACGGGGCTTGGCCACGCTCTTCCGGCGTGTCGGTGAGTATCCTTGTCGGATTCTAAGTTTATGCTCGTGATCGGCGTGGTACTCGGTCATGTGTTTTGGCCCCACGCGAAAATATCCACGCTCTTTTGTAGGAGCCTTGACATACCGCTGCCGTTGTCCGACAATGACCCCCAATGGTTATTTCTGCTGCGGGTATTCGGGTGAATGCGACCTTCAAGTTGGGGACTTTGGCCGCCTTCGTTTTGGGATCGGTTCCATTTCGCATGTAACCGTGTTACATTCTCTGCTTGGTACCGTGGCATTGTAAAGAGTAACAATGCCCCTTCATCGAATTTAAGCATCCGCGCTGTTGATGGCACCGCGCATGGGCCGATATCCCGGTCTCCCAATAATGCCGTTGTAGGCGAGGGATTTGATCACCATGAAATCCATCCGGTTGTCGAGAGTGCTCTACGTTGCGACGCCGACTAAGTCCTTGATTGCCCATGGGCCATATCTTTTCACCCGTGAAACCGGTGAGTCTTGTGTTGACCGGATTTAACCGATCGCGTATTTCGTGTCGTAGTCTTTTAAAGCAATGCTCATACATGATATTTGCCGATGCCCCACCATCAATGTACATGCGGTGTATGTCGTGACCAACCGCACTAATTTCAATGGTGAGGGCTCACTGCGTTGTCCGCAGCTAGAGTAGGAAAGAGATTTCGCTTCTTGGAAAATTCTGCCGACCTTTTGTCTAGTGGTTCTTTGCCACGTCGTATCATGTAGATTGTGTCGGCCTTATCTTTGGGTGTCTCCTTCTTGCTTCCATTCTTTTGTTTATCTCTTCCTCTTTAATGTTTTTAACTAAGTGGTCCACCGCCTCCTTGACCATCTTGTCGATGAGTTGGCGCTTGTTGGACACACTCGTTAGTGGTGTGACCCTTTGCGCGTGGTAGTCAAAGATCCATTCCCGGTCGCGCCGATCCTCGGTGTACGATCTGCGGTGGTCTTGGGAAATTCGCACCTTCATTGCGAGTATTTATTTTGGTGTTTTGATCGGGGGAGTATACATCATTATCTCTCGCCGCTCCTACGGCTGCGATAGCTCTATTACGGTTACTACCTCGGTCGATTCGATTGCCTCCTGGTTGTTCTGTGGCGGTAGCTCGAGTGGTTCTTTTGCTATCCACCGCGGCTTCTCCCTGGACAAAAGACCGAGTGCGCTTCATGAGTTCATCAAAGGTCTCGGGATCTTGTCGCTCAACCGCTTGATGAGTTCTCGATTATTAATCCCATTCATGAAGCCGAAATCTTCAAGATTTCAGACATGCTTTAACTTGCATGCATTCATCTTTAAACGCTCCGTGAATGCGCTCGTAGATTCTCCTTGGTGCCGCTTTACCTGGCGAGTTCAGCGATTTTTAGCGCACTTTTTCGTTGAGTAAAATTTAGGCGAACGCCTTTCTCAACTCCTCAAAACCATTTATGCTCCTTCGGGAGTTTGTTGAACCAGGTTCAGCGCACTTCCCACTAGTGTGGAATTAAACATGTGGCACCACTTTGGTTGTGGCCAATTCTCAATGGTCGCATCGATTCAAAGATTTTAGGTGATCGTCTGTTCACCTGCTCCATCATAGGTCTTGACATTCGTGGGCATGCGCCTTTTCTTGTTCTCGTGAGAAATCACCGATGCGTCGGTGAACGCATCCACTTTCGGCGGCGCCATGGGAGAGACATGTCTTTCTTGGCCATCGCGTGCGCTTCTAGACTTCCAATGTCTCAGATCACTATCCTCGTTGTCCGAGGAGTTATCGAAGATGAAATTTCCTTCTTACGGCGTTTGCGTGGTCATTCTCGAGTCGACTTGTAGTCCGGATCGAAGGGCTCTCACTGGGGAATACCTTCGCCCGCCCATCATACTTTACGGCTACCCCCCGGCATAGACACTGCACGCCGTTCTTCTCTATCACTATCACTCAAGTGTTGTGGTGAGATGTCTCATCACCCTCGATTCTCCTCCCGATTACGTTGAATCTTGGGGTTTATGACCGCTTCCTCTGCGCTTTTCTTTTCGGTGGCAGCGGTGGAAGTATCATATTCGAATCGAAATTGAGTCGGGCTTTCAAGTTCGACCGATCTATTCTTTCTTCCTCTTGCATGAGGCGGTTAATGTTTCGTAGTTTGGGATACGAAAACTTGGTGTTAATTCCGCCGCCACCCCCGAGTGAGTCGTTTGTTTCGCCGCCATACCCTTATCCCGGCTTGGTGCCTCCGGTACCTTTGTCGGTCCGTTTCTAGCGATTGGAAGGGAGTAGTAAAGACGGTGCAGATGGGTCTACTCCACTTGTGGTGGTTGTAGTGGCTTGGGTTGTTCCCGAGTGCGGTTCCACCGGCAGGAAGATCAAGTCTTGACCGATCCCTTATTCTTAGCGTACTGGTTGTCCCAGGTCCGCTTGGGGTTAGTCCACTGCGACTTCTTCCCCATGAGGTCCGACTGCTATCGCCGACACCGTGCTTTGTCATTCTAGTGTCGGTTCTTAGTGTAGTGTCCGGATGGCGCCACTGTTGATACAAAAGTTGGGCGCCTCGATTTGGAGCTCCGGCCTCGCACCAATTGAGAATTGCCGCTTGAGACCTGCGCACTAAGAGACAAGAAACACCGTTAGGCTTACTGTGGGATTGTCTCCCACGATTATCCTCCGGCGTGAGAGTAAGTAATCGGTTTAGGGCTTAAGGAGTTTTAGGGTTATGAGATTGTACCTTAAACGAGGATATAATTCCCTTTATATACGCACGGAATCCTTGTTGGTTCGGTGTTCCCAACCTCGGCGTATCCCGCCTAAGTCGGTTGGGAATGATTATCTTCTTATTTTAGAAGATATCGGATATCTATTCCGTAAATAGATATGGGCTTGGGCTTTCGTGAGCCCAAACGCGTATTGATATTGGCCCGATGCATCGGGCTTGAAAGTAGTGGGATCGATCGGGTTCATGACCGACTCCGCACTATACGTCATCAACAACGAGGAAGAAGAATGAATAACTAGCATCCCCTCATCTCTATTTATAGAGATGAGGGTAGAAACTCTTCCTAATTCAAATAGGAAACAAGCTTGGCTTGCACTCCAAGCTACCTAATCCTAGTTTATGTCTAACACATAATCTTATTACAAAGTACAATTAAGTCCCTAATCTATATTTAAGTTTACTACTAACATATAACAATTTCCACCTTAGAGTAACACTTAAACATAACCGATACTCAAGACCTTTTCCTTGTAATGGAACCTCGGACCGGGGACCACCTTGTCGACTGTGCATTGTACTTTAGTAATTTCCCTTGATTAGTTTTCATAGACTCATTCACTTTCTTCTTTTCAAAGAAGATTACCTCTCGCACCCTTTTGACCGGTACTCCGGTTACCATAATGTCTCGCCCCACCTTTATACCAAGGTGTACCTTTTCTGCTCATTTACCAAGCGGTCCGTGTTTGTCTTTTCTTCAAGTTGCTTGTCTTCCAACTTTCTTTGAGCCACTCTGACATCATCGTTACTATCCCGAACAACCTCGCCACAATTTTCCCGAGCTCCCGCGGTTCCACCTCAAACCAAACACGTTCATTAACCTTGTACTCCATGGACTCTGTTTTAACACGGGACCAAGTTGTTTGAACCCAACTTGCTTGTGACCAAGTTGTTTGAACCCAACTTGTTTTTGACCAAGTTGTTTGAACCCAACTTGTTTTTGACCAAGTTGTTTGAATCCAACTTGTTTTGAACCTCCATGCTTTTGTATACCAAAGTCTTCACTTTTGCTTCAAGAGTATACACAGTTCTTTCCCCGATCCGGTCATCATAACCCGACAACCTTTGATCACCTTGACTTTACCTAATTGCATCTTCACCGTATAACCCTCTTTTTCAAGAGTACCCAATGAAATCAAGCTCCTTCTTAACCACGGAACATACGACATCTTCGGTATAAAGCTTGAACCATCATGCAATCTGTATCTTCACTTTTCTGTCCCGCGATAGTGCATGTCCTGTTATCACCTAACCGAACCGAACCACCATCAATATCCTTGAAGTCATACAAGAAATCCCTCCTAGGTGTCATATGATAAGACCCACTTGAATCCATTACCAATTCACCATCTCATCATTACCGACTACTACCAAGGCTTCTCCAAAGTAGGCGTTACCTCTTCATCGGAAGAATCGAGAATCTGATCATGCTTACCGCTTCGACGAACCCACTTGACTTCTTCTTTGGGCGGTCTCTCTTGAGATGACCCTCCGAATGACATATGAAGCACTTTAGTTTACCGTTCCACCTCTTGACTTAAACCGCGAACTTCCACCGTAATGAGCTTTCCTTGAATGATCGACCTCCACACATATAACCCGTCACGGTTTCTTCCTTTGTGCCTTGGTTCTTTTCTTCAACTCCTTGAATTCGAGTCATAAGAACATCTTCCATTGTCAAGGATTCCTCCCATACAACAATGTCTCCACAAAGTTTTCGTAAGGCGATGGCAACGACGTAAGTAACATAAGTGCCCGATCCTCATCCTCGATCTCAATATCAATATTCGCCAAGTCAGTATCAACTTATTAAACTCATCTATATGATCACCCGGCCGTGCACGGACTCATATAATGCGTGTGACAACTTCTTCTTCGATCTGATACATTTTGCTAAGGACTTAGTCATATCTGAGACTAGTCGACTCGTCAAATTCCTGCGGCAGTAGTTGTTTCCTTGGTAACTTCCGTAAAACCCGGTCTCCCAAGCATAGAATCAAAATCATGATGCCTTCTTCATCAAAGCACCTTTTCACTGCTTCCATGTCCTCGGGTAATGTCTCTAATGCAACATCACATCCCATTTGTACCATTAAAGCACGCGTCTTTATTTGCCATAACCGAAGTCATTCTTCCCATCGAATTTTTCGACGTCAAACCTAGTTATCGAACTAGCCATTCTTCTTTAACCTTGCTAAAAACCTTGTCAAGTTGTTTATTAACCAACTTTACCGACAAGCCTCACAAGCCGTGTGCAATATTCCCCCTTGTTGCTAAAAATCTTTTCTTGCAAATCGAATTAATTAGAATAAACCTAACCCTCGATTTCGAGCAAGCAACTAAATCGATAACTTAAGACCCAAGTTGATCGATTCAAATTTGCACCACAAAAAGGATTTCACAACAATACCTTTTATCGTTAATAGAAACCTAATAACGACAAATCAAAGTGGTTTTAAAAATAAACCATCAACTCCTTGAATTTGACAAAAGAAAATAAATCCTTTATCACCTTTGTAGAGATACGTGGATAGAAAAGGTCCAATCATATGTGACTTTTCGCTTTTTTTTTTATTCACGTGGGTTTTAAAACCATAAACCTCTCGTCGACGATCGCTACCGCAAAACCCGTTTCAAAACCCGAAACCAAACCTCGATACTTCAAACGAACTCGAAACCTCGATCTAGCACTCAAACTTCGATGACCACAATAACCGCGGCTCTTGATACCACTTGTTGGACAAAACCGCCAACAACCCGAAGCTCGATCGCGGAACACTAGATCGCGAGTTGTATCGAGCACAAGTAGCAAACACGAAAGACACGATAGACTACAAAGAACCGACAAGAATATGCACACGATATACCCGTATCAAATCTTTATTAAAAACCTAATAAAGCTATTACAACGAGGAAGAAGAATGAATAACTAGCATCCCCTCATCTCTATTTATAGAGATGAGGGGTAGAAACCTTTCCTAATTCAAATAGGAAACAAGCTTGGCTTGCACTCCAAGCTACCTAATCCTAGTTTATGTCTAACACATAATCTTATTACAAAGTACAATTAAGTCCCTAATCTATATTTAAGTTTACTACTAACATATAACAACTACACATTGTCTTAGCTATTTGATTTCTTTTATTCTCTGCCACTTTTTAATTTAAAAATATAGCACGCATATCTTCCAAAATCAGAGCCATCCTTCATAATGGACGTTTTCTGTAAGTTGAAGGTCATCTAATATTATTACAGTACAAAATTTGTAACATTTACTCACTAAAACTTTTGCCCACTAAAATTTAGAAAAGTAACAAAATAAAACTTTTACCCACTAATATCTATAAAAGTAACAAAATAAAACTTTTACCTACTAAAACAAAACTAAAATAAAAAATTTGTATTTGTCAAAAAAGAGAAAAGCGGATCTACAAAATGTATTTCACCAAAACCCACACACTGGCACACCAAAACTAACGGTTCTTAATCCACCATCGTTAACATCCATCTTATCATCAAAACCCTAACTCCGGCACACCGTCGTTAACATCCACCATCTTATCATCTATCGTTATCACCATCGTTATCACCGCGGTATCCACCACCACCGAATTGTTTAATTAGACTAACTCGGCACCACCACCGAATTGTTTGATTAGACTAACTCAAGACCACCACCGTCGTTATCCACCACCACTAGAAGTGTTTTGATATTTGCCGCTTTGTTTATAATCATTACGAGCTTTGCTAGTGTAAGTTTGCTATTTTGTTAATAAACTATTGTATATTTTCATAAGCGTTTTGATGTTTGTTGTTTTGTTAATAAGCAGATAATCGATTTGTTAATAAGTCGATGTTTCTTTGTTTTGTTAATAAATTCTTTGGTTAGTTGAAATGTATAGGAGAGTCTTCGTCTTAGGAGCGAGTGTTATTAGCAAGCTAGTGTTGTATGGTTCATAAAGATTATTAGTTTTGATGAGGCATTGTAAAATTCCGTTTGAGTGATTTTATTGTTGTTGTTGGTTACTATGCTATAGCTTAACTAATTTAAAGGTTGTTTCGAGTTGATACGATTGTAGAGTTAGCTTGACTTGTACTGTTGCTAGTAGGTTGTTTCTAGTTGAAACACATAAGCTAAAAGCCTAGATAATTTAACAAGAAACTTGTGTTGTGAATCCCCTACTTAATACTTGTAAGTGCATTTAACAAGTAACTTGTTTTGTGTATGAGGGGTTTCTCACCGAAGAAGAAGGTGATCATTTGATTTCACTTGTAAGTGCACATAAGTCGCTTTGAATCAATCTCGTAGTTCAAACTATATATATATATATATATATATATATATATATATATATATATATATATATATATATATATATATATGCTTAGAGTAAAGTCCAAAATACATCCTTGTGGTTTGTCACGTGTATCGCTTTACATCCCTAAACTTTTTTTGGCACAAAATCATCCTTCCGTTAGTAAAGTTGGCACAAGTACATCCATCTGTTAGTAAAATCAGTTAGTGGGGACTAACGGTGCAATAAATATTTGCACCGTTAGTCCTTAGGACTAACAATGCAATAAAATAAATTGCACCGTTAGTCCTAAGGACTAACGGTGCACTCCACCGCCACCTACCACCACCTACCACCACCAGCCACCTCCACCGCCACCTACCACCTCCACCGCCACCTCCACCCAACGCCACCACCCCCCACCTCCACTGCCGCCACCCACCGCCACCACTTCCATCACCACCCACCTCCACCGCCACCTATCACCTCCACCGCCACCTCCACCCACCACCACCCAACGCCACCACCCCCACCTCCACTGCCGCCACCCACCGCCACAACTTCCATCATCACCCACCTCCACCGCCACCTACCACCTCCACCCACCACAACCCAACGCCACCACCCCCCACCTCCACTGCCGCCACCCACCGCCACCACTTCTAAAGAATGTAGCAACCTCCACTATCCCGAGTTGGTGGATACCCAAAAGCATGTCCATATCCATCATGAATATAAGGATTGTTATAATACATTACTGGATATGCTATGATCATGTCATCTTTGTGTATGGTCCAACACTTATAATTTCAGCAACCCTTCGTTTCTTCCTTAAGCAAGTTGCGACAGAAACAGGATCAACATCCCCAATCACAGTCACTAATTCTTTTGGTAAATCCACCGATACCTCGTCAACACCAGATAGTTTAGTGACCACCTTCATTACCTCCTTCCTGCATTTTTCAGAGTGCATGCTAACTTTCAGCTTTATCTCCTGTGTCTGCGCATGAAAAATATCAGTAGTTAGGAGGTAAAATAAATGATAAGAAAAGTAAAGCATGGATCACATACGAAAAGTGAAAATTCTACCTGAACCATATTGTGCCAATAAAATGTACTGTAAGATCAAATTACAAATGCCCTAAAGTATACTTATATACAAAACTCTACACTTAAAAAGCATCATACCTAACAAGTTGACTATGCATACTGGAAAGACTTTTGACTTCTTGAAATGTCAATTTCATGAGGACTTTTTCCCAAACCCTTGTACACGAAAGTTATGTCATCTTCTTTATATATAGGTGTTTTAATAGTCTGTCTATGCGAGACTCATATATATGCCATATTTGAATGAAAGTAAAATAAGTTGAGATGATATTGACACAGTTGAATGTAATTTGCTAGTGGAAGAAAATAAATTTCTATGGACGTCATGGAAAAAAACTTTAAAATAGACAAGAATAATGAAAATAACTAACATATCAACATCATGTACTTAAACAAATTACTTTTTGATTAATACATACTTCAACGTTCAAATTATAATACATTTCATCCTTATCTTAGAAATGTTTATCAGTCTGAAATAATCATAAATATTACTTAGTGGTCACTCAAAATGAAAATATTTAATGACAGACAGTATCTAGTAAACCAGTTTATTGTTATGCTATATCATAAAATGACGATTATGCATTATGTTAAGCAAGTATATTTGTAAGGTAGTAAAGCAGTTTTGTAGTGGGATGAATACATTAATTATAGCTAAGGTGTGTGGAGGTGGTGGGTGGTGGGTGGTAGGTGGTGGTGGTGGCGTTGGGTGGTAGGTGGCGGTGGAGGTGGGAGGTGGTGTAAGTGGTTGCGGTGGTGGCGGCAAGTGGAGGTGGGGGTGGTAGGTGGTGGTGGCGTTGGGTGGTAGGTGGCGGTGGAGGTGGGTGGTGGCGGTGAAGGTGGTGGTGGTGGTAGGTGGCGTGGAGTGCACCGTTAGTCCTAAGGACTAACGGTGCAATTTATTTTATTGCATCGTTAGTCTAAGGACTAACGGTGCAATATTTATTGCACGTTAGTCCCACTAACCGATTTTACTAATGTAGGGATGTATTTGTGCCAACTTTACTAATCGGAGGGATGATTTTGTGCCAAAAAGTTTAGGATGTAAAGCGATACAGGACAAACCACAAGGATGTATTTTGGACTTTACTCATATGCTTATTATAGTCGTTAAGTGATCCGTACACCATGTCGATAAGTTGTTTTGGCTCGGTTTATTGGAAAAGCGATTTAGCCTTTGCGGTAAATAAATTTGTTTGGATCGAAGAATAAGATTTATATAGGCAATAATACACCAATTTTTATTTTGTAAATGCAGGTTACATAGACAATAGATGGTATTTTCCATTTCGAGTTCCACTTGAGACCAAAATTTCCATTCTGAGTCCAATATTCCATTGTAAATCAGGGTTACATAGATCAATATTTTTTGTAAATGCAGGGCTTGGAGTGAGTTACAACGTTTTGTACATTTGAGATTGTTTTAGAGATTTGTATTTGAACTTAACTTGAGTGCAATTTTATTTGTGCAACAATTGTTTTGTTGAGAAATGCAATCTGCACAATTGACAATTCAATTTGTATTTCTGCCAGGAAGCATGTATCTGTACATTACAAATTAGACTTTTGCTGACTGAAATTTGCTATAATTTGTGTCATTTTAGTGATTTTATAGAAAGGTGGTGTACCATTTTTAGTGACTAAAAAATTTTAGACACTAAATCTTTTGACCTTTTGCTCACTAAAATTTTAGTGAGCAAAGACTTTTAGTGATCCCTTTTCTACTTAATGTTTTTTCTTTAGTGGGAGTTGAGAAATTAGCAGTTAGTGACTGTTCTCTTATCTTTTGCTCATACTTTTTTTAGTGAGCAAAAGTCATTTATTTTGTAGTGAAGTTTCCTATATAGCATGTATTCCAATACTAAAAAGGAGTTTATATACTAGAGTGACAAGTATGAAATATTGGTTGAACGAAGAAGTAAGATATCTGATTTTTTTTATCTAGTCTTGTATATTGTTTCTAATATGAACTCTTGCATTTAGAGGAAAGAGCAAAGATGCTGATATTTAGCCATTTAGGTAACTCATTAAAAAATAAAACATAAATAATATCCTGTCTGACAATTGAAGAAACACATATTCTAATTTACCAAGCTAAATATCGAATTACCTTTCCCGCCGAGTTCCTAACCAGAGGTCCTGAATATTTTGTTAACTCAGTGAGCGAGCTTGATGTAGACTCCATGCTTTCTCTGATGTCCACAGACTGTAAAATGTAACATTTTTGTTGACTCCAAGGAGTTAAATCCAGAGCACGGAAATGCTGATTATACATTTTCATTTTTCCTCTTAAACTAACTATTCAGTTACCTTTGTGGTTTTGTCACTAAACTCAGATGTGAACTCCACAGCTTCATCAACAAGAGATGACTTGGTCAACTCTTCAATCGTGTAAAATTCATTCTGATTGTTGTTTAACGAAAAAAAACAAAGAAGTTAGCAAAGCGTGATTATCATACAAACAAAAATTATATAATTAAGAAAGTCTTAGGACTAAATCAGATTGTATATAATGGCTCACTCAACTCATGTAATATTAAGAATGCATATCTGTCAATTGTTCGGTGTCCCAAGTTACACACCCCTGGTATAGACAAATTTTGGGGCCTATAACGGCGTCATCGACACCGCCCATGCACCATAGGCGCGGTGCCATGGCCATAACGAGTGTTAAACCTTTTTTTTATTATTTATTTTTCTTTTCTTTTTGAATAAAATTTGAATGAAAAATGAAGTGAGTGTGTTTTTTTGATTGTGTGTTATAGGAAAGTTATGAGTCAGTTTTCTTGGTTGTAAGAATGTTATAAGGGGAAAAGCTGACGTGGTGGGGTGTATTATCGTTGGGTTTTACTAATCATAACAATTATATAAAACAAGTAAACATCATCAAAGCATGCAATAAAGTAATAGGAATAATACTTGTAAATTAACTAACGAATTAAAAGCATGCGTACCTTTTGCGAATCAATGCAATTGGGGTTTATGGAAAAACCCCAAATTAGGATCAAGAACAAGAAACCCTAAACCCTAATAAATTAGGGTTTGTGAATGTCGACCAACACCTATGTCGACCCACCAATGAAATCAACCACCAAGATTCACAAGCTCAGCGTGCTTGTTCTTCGTTCTTGTACACACGTACTAATAGCGATTTGATGTGAAAAGCTAGTTTCTTGATCACGAAACAAACCAAATACTTATTCTTTAGTTAAGCAAATCGAATCCCTACGGGAAGGGAGTTCGACCGCCACACAAAAGAAAGAGGAGAAGGAGAGAAATTAGGTTTGCAAGTCACCAAGATTAGGTTTAGAATGAACACAATAGGATTGTATTTATAGTTAACCAATCTTGGAGGACAAGTTAATGTGTGGGTTGGGTTGGGAACCCCAACCGATCGGCCAATCAATCCCAAAGGGATTCTAGATCCTTCCCGACTTATAATTTCATCTCTATTCCTTTAAGTTTACATTTAACGACCGTTAGCCAAACCTCGTTAAATATTAACCACCGTTAAGTATTTATTTCGTGACTAATAATTAATAATAACGTTTTATATATTATAATTATTTACATCAATTCTCATACGTAATGTGTGCAATCCCAAGTCTCGAGTTCGAATCCGGTCATACATTAACTATGAATATGGATCAAGTCATTTCATAAGTTAATATTACATTTATCGTTGTATTTGATTGAACAAGATTACCAAATCATCGAGCGTATTCGAGATAGATCTTGGGTAAGGCCTTACAAACATCTTGCCAATCCTACGAGGGCCCAAATATAGTATTATACTTTGAAACAAATTCAAATGAACAAATTCTCTTGACTACAAACATAACTCATGAACTTTGCAACACTTCCGAAAATAGCCCTTATAACTACCGATTCACGGATAGCGTTAGACTATCTTACACAAATGCACTACATTCATACATTATCCGGTATCTCAAGTCGAGGATAAACACTTCATGATATACTTAATGACAAAATCCATAAAGTATCATTATGTAAAGTTGGGATGAGTCCTATATTCAATTCATTGAATATCATGTGAATCTGGTATGTCCACGCATCAATATACTTTAAAAGTATATTCTACAAAACTCAGTTGTCTTAATTCAATGACATTCCCACATCATTAATCGACAACGGACTATTTAGAATAACATAAGTTATTCACGGATTAAACATGCAAATATAGGATATAATATTAAGAAAATGAAAATAAACATAACAAATATTTTATTCCATTTAAATAATATTTGTTCATAACATCCCTTATCCAAATACTAAATAGATCAATGCATGATAATACTTGTTAATGAATTATGCCTCAAGTAATGACAATCATACTTGTTGACAAGGCATAATTTCAACTAACTTTGATCTATTAGAATTTTGAGAATACTTATTTCAAGAATTCAACTAGTGAAGTTCTTGTATGTGCATTCAAAATATTTTGATATTGCCACATAATATTTCATAAAGTGTGTGACATCCTCAAGCACCAATTTATGACAATCAAACTTTCAAACATTTTAAAGTTTAAAGTATTCTTATTCTTTTATTGTATAATGCAACCATGCTCTTAGTTGAGCACAACTAGTTCAAATGGCCATCCACAAGGATGAAATCCTCCCATGACTAGTATTGAGTGTTATCTCAATTATACCAGCATCATTGTATACAAACAACAATATGCTCTTTAAAAATTTCGTAAACTTCAATATCTACAGTGTAATGTTTGATGCCTTCCAAACTTTCAAGTTTGTTGACTATGACAATTACGCAACAATTGCTGTATTGCTCATCCATAGAATTTTGAGAGCAAATCCAGGCTGAGGAATGTAATTCTAAATTCAAACATATTCCATTAGAATATTCATTACACTAGTTATCTAATAACTTCATTAGATATCAATGTTGTCAAATCATCTTGCATTCAAGCATGATACAACAGCAACATGATGTACATGAAAAATTCTTATGTCAAACAAAGATTTAATTCATGTTCTACATATCCATTTTCCAAATGATATATCATGTTCTATTAGACTCATTTATTTTTACCGCACATGTTTAATAATAAACATATATTCCAAGGTTGTATGTCTTATTTTCTAAATCTTTCATGTGAAGTTCCATTCCAAACTTAACATTTAGCTTAGATGGAATGTTACTACCCACAACATATAAGAATTAAAGAAAATAAATATAATACTCCCACTAGCTTTCAGGAATACTTAGAAATTATCTTATTTTAATTTTAAAACCAAAACTTGGATTTAATAGTTAAACATAAGAATCATCTCTAGATGCATGCATATATCCATTCATGGATTCTTGCGGTTGTACATTTCAAAGATTATGTGAATTCATAAAACTCATTTGTATTACTTATCGTCCTCATAAAATTAATCACATAACAAATAGTTTTGATATTTCATTGTCATTTTCATATCAATGAAAATAATTATGACAATCATAATCATTATATATTTAATGTGCCAAGGAAAGAATATTCAATCACGGTTAATTGCTTAAGTGTGATTAATAATCTTGTCACGAGTCATGCATTAAACACAAGTACAATATTGTCCATATGATTTCTATACAAAGAATTTAAACCGCTAGGGTTTTCCTTCCTTTGAAGAAACTCATCTTTATTAAGATAAACCAAGTTTACAAAGTTGATTATCTCTTTGGACTGACATCTTAACATTCATAGTATGAATAATTTTACCACAATTCAATATTAGGTAATATATCATTATGATTAACGGGTTTACCATAATCACGTAATTCATATTTCTCATCATATCAAATATCCGAGATATCCTTGCGGATCTATGAATGAGAATTCCACCATCTTGAGGTCTATCATCTTTGACCTCATCATGATATTTACTAGTGTATTTTAGAAGATTATGTGTTTTGTAATTTTAATCTCTTCAAGATCTAAACAAAACTCCCATTTGCTTTTGTAATTTAAAGACTATCTATAAATACTTTAGCAATTAGAACAACACTAAATTGTTTTCTTTTGGGATATTACAAAACACATTGTGATTCGTAATATTGTTTATTAATAACCTACTCCATAAGTAGTTTTAACAAATCAGAACTTCAATATAAGACTCAATGTGATTCATCACATTCCATACTAAAATGGTGTCTTAATAATCTTCTAGGTTTGAGTTCTTATTAAGTATATCCAATCAATACTCAATTTTTAACCTTGATAACTTTTGGAAGAAAAGAGGATATAGTTATCTTGAATCAAACAATATGACAAAAGTTTGATTCTTCTAACTGAACATTCCATATACATACAGTATTTCATTAGAATTAATATTGTAAGACAATCTAACAATATTTAAGATAAACATATTCCTTTTGGCTTACCTATTTTACCAACTAAGACAACTTAATGGTATAACAGAATATTCAAGCCAATTGCATGCTTTATAACATAAGTATTCTTTGACTAAGTCAAAAGACATATGATTATAATATTTTACTTTATATTATAAGTCTTTGAAAGACTTCATGTTTGTGAGTTTATACATAAACACATAACCATGTATAATTTAAAGTTATTATGAACACCACGCCATGGTTTCAATTAATTAATTTTCAAGTTAATATACTACTCTATCTATTTATGTCATTAAAATACATAAATATTTATAGAGTAGTATATTAACTTGAAAATTAATATTTAAGATAGTATTACTTTATTTATTTATGTCATTCCAAGAAGTGTCCAACTTAAGAAACTGTAAAAGCAACCACGCTCGATCTCACAACAAGTGGAGATTTACCTTGAGATTACAAACTAGCCAAGATCTCACTTAAACTAAAATGTAACTTCAAGTGTTTCTATATTTTGAATGACATAAGACATAAAAGTGGTCTATGTTATAATCTTGACACATTTTCTAAACAAGTCAATCTTATTAGAACGTTAATCTCTTATCTTACGATCAAGAGAATCCATTAATCATATTTGTATGTGTTTGTTCTTTTGCACAATTAATACTTCTCCCACTTGTGCATAGAACAACACCATATAGCATATAAACACCATGACATTCGTTTGTTTATGTGAGCAATATGATAGTGTCATAGATATATAAGCATTAAAAGTAGATGTAGGAGCACTTAATTATCAAGGAAGCGTTCATGACTATCCTGAGAATATGAATGTCTACATTTTTGAGCGTAATGTATTATTTCAAGAAAATCTAGAAATAATCGAGTTACTACAAAATAATAACTCTTGTAACTCCCTTTGAATTAGACAACTTTACAATAATGTCTTATTCAAGAATACACCTAATACTCCCAATCGGATTTGACAACATTGTAAGTGTTTCATTAACCGATGAAAATAGCATGCTATTACGTTGTTACCCCTTTGTAATACCATTCGTAACAATTACTTAGGTACTAAAGAGTATATTCTACTCGTAGATGATGAATCATCCATCATACTATTAACTTGAAAAATTGAGCATGCAATTTCTTCCTTAATAGGTCTACTATCCCCACAATGGTGTGTAGCACCTTTAATTGGTCAAATCAAAACAACTAGATACAATATACTAGTTTGTCTTTTACCAATTTTGCGGTAATTAGTCTAGATTCTAATGTAATAACTCATATAATATCAAACATGTTTTCTAGTTGACCAAAATGTCATATAAGAATTCAATCACCAACAGAGGGTAATGAAATCTCTTAAGGAAAACATGGTGTGCAATTTCTTAACTATTAAAGTTGCTACGAGTTATATTAGAATTTAGACAATTCTAATGTTCATAACATACCTTTCTCAATCATGAAAAGAAATAGGATTGAGTCACACTCTTCTTCCATGGAAAAGAGTTTATGTTTGTCTTTAGTAAATTTTTCTTGATCAAACATTCGTTTGAAAAGCGTAACTAGATCAATTTACCAAAGCCCAAACTACGTTCACGGTTTAATGTTGCATTAATACAATCAAAAGAATTAACAAAATTCAATTTTTAGTATTTTCGATAATTAAATCTTTCAAGAAAATAAAATACCCTTGGTCAATATTCATATTAACCATAGAATTTTCCTTGAATCTAGGACCCTCATTATCATAGTTTCACCACATCAGTTGATCTGCTAGTGATGAAAGTATAGAATAGGTAATTGTCGAAGAACAATAATTGACAAACAAGTTTGCAATTCCTAGAAAGTATGGGATTTACAATTTGCCAAAACAATTAATGCAAAAGCGTAAGCATGTTTCATCCCATCTTATGCCTTAAGTCATAGGTCTCACTAACTAACTTAATTAAGTTGTCTAACTTAGAAAGCGCAAATCATAAAGGCGAGGTCTCACACAACAAAATAATTCACCTTGTTATTGTAATCTAGATCAAGGTCTCACATAACTAAATTACAACTTCAAGTGTCTCATATCATTAGATGGCATAAACTTAAATTTAAAGGGTACAATTTTGACGTGTAATCAAAACTTATGTATAAAAAAGCATGCATACAACTTTATAACACAAAATTTTGAAAAAACTTACTTGTATTTTAATTGCTAAGATTAAATTCTACAAAGTTTTAATCGATGCGTTGAGAAACTTACAACTTTGCATTAAGATGCTTCGTACATAGAATGGTTATACTAGGTAGCTCCAATCGAACTCACAGGGAGAGGACCGTAAGCGCAAAAGCATAACCTTAGACATCCATTCGGTCGATCATGCGCACTTCTTAAACAACCCTTTATAGTTTGTTCTAGTGGGTGAGCCGTTCTAACCATTTAGTACAGTCGCATCAATCGATTAAAAGTTCAAGAATAATACTTAGATAACAAATCGGTTTCGCCATTATTTAGTCCATTTAATTTTCTATTCATAAAAACCCTTTTGCTTACTAACATGTCAAACAATATATAAACAAAAAGCATTTTAATAAAATTAAAAGGAACTCAAATAATATATACATATAACTTAACAATTAACATATGTAAAATAATTAGCCACATGCATAATTATTTGATAAAACCTAATAAACAATTCTAGGCGTAAAAATGCATACATCAACTAGGGCTTTCAACTACAAGGTAGATGAGCCACATACATCGACAAGTCGATTGCGTAAGCCAAAGTCAATAGTATACCAAATAGCACATAACAATTTTTATTAGTATAATTGAGGTCTTCCCAATTTAATATTATCAAATAAATAAACATGTGTATATCACTTAACAATTAATCAAAAACACTACTCCATGGCAAAACATGCATGTTTCACCATGGATTCCTCATAACAATTATAATCCCAAGATACGCATATAATCATGGCACATAACAATTATTCATGAAAACCACATAAAATATACATGCAATCCTAGGGTTTCTACAAGTTTTACAAAAATAAAACCTAATTAAACAATTAAAGGGTAATCGACCCAATTAATAAAAATTAGGGTTCCAATTTTCAAAACCCTAGAAACCATAAAAGCATATAATAATCATAAAGATTCAATTTTATGTGTTTGATAATTAATTACAACATATTAACGGCTCGTGATGCCACTTCTGTTGGGTTTTACTAATCATAACAATTATATAAAACAAGTAAACATCATCAAAGCATGCAATGAAGTAATAGGAATAATACTTGTAAATTAACTAACCGAATTAAAAGCATGTGCGTACCTTTGCGAATCAATGCAATTAGGGTTTATGGAAAACCCCAAATTAGGATCAAGAACAAGAAACCCTAAACCCTAATAAATTAGGGTTTGTGAATGTCGACCAACACCTATGTCGACCCACCAATGAAATCAACCACCAAGATTCACAAGCTCAAGCGTGCTTGTTCTTCGTTCTGTACACACGCACTAATAGCGATTTGATGTGAAAAGCTAGTTTCTTGATCACGAAACAAACCAAATACTTATTCTTTAGTTAAGCAAATCGAATCCCTATGGGAAGGGAGTTCGACCGCCACACAAAAGAAAGAGGAGAAGGAGAGAAATTAGGTTTGCAAGTCACCAAGATTAGGTTTAGAATGAACACAATAGGATTGTATTTATAGTTAACCAATCTTGGAGGACAAGTTAATGTGTGGGTTGGGTTAGGGAACCCCAACCGATCGGCCAATCAATCCCAAAGGATTCTAGATCCTTCCGACTTATAATTTCATCTCTATTCCTTTAAGTTTACATTTAACGACCGTTAGCCAAACCTCGTTAAATATTAACCACCGTTAAGTATTTATTTCGTGACTAATAATTAATAATAATAACGTTTATATATTATAATTATTTACATCAATTCTCATACGTAATGTGTGCAATCCCAAGTCTCGAGTTCGAATCCGGTCATACTAATATTAATAATTATCCATAAACCTTTCAATTACACACCTATAACATTTACTTTTATAGGATACCTTGCTCTCATAAAACTCTCCTATGAAATTTGCGAAAGGGTGGAGAAATCGGATATGAATTGTACGATAAATTGATGGCGGCAAGAAATATTAGTAATTATTTTTGGAAAAGACAGGAGAGAAAATAATATACACCTCGAGGAATGTTTGGCTAGCTTGAAAATTTTACCGCTTTTCCACTATTTTATCAATATGGGAAAATGGTTACTCAATTAATTTGTGCAACTACTTGCATTTACTCCTTCATAGTCATCTTGTACTAAATGAATAGATGGCCAACAATAGAAGTCTACTTGAGCCCTTCATATAGTAACTAGGGTTAATGGCATGTAATACCTACGTACTTTCTCATTTGTTCCATTATCATATACGAACCCAAAAAAATACCACAATACCCATCCAACTTTCAAATTTTGTTCAAATATCAGATACGAACTTTTTTATTTGTTCAAATATCAGATACAAAATTTTCTATTTGTTCAAATATCAGATAGGTACTTTTTTATTTGTTCAAATATCATGCATAAAAAAAACAAAGAAAAACAAAATTTGAAAGTTGGATGGGTATTGTTGTAATATTTTGAGTTCGTATATGATAATGGAACAAATGAGAAAGTACGTAGGTATTACATGCCATTAACCCTAGTAACTACTCCACGTTGGTCAAAGAAGAAATAAAAGCGAGCACATTTACCAATTGAGGACCATAAATGGTGCATCGAATATTTTTCGATTACGTAAATGATTGATATGGTTTATCGGGTCTACCGGTCTTTCTCCATCCTCCTATCTCGTAGCAATAAATAACACGATCAACTTGCTTTTTCAAAGCTTAAGATCGATATAGATAAAACCCAAAAATAGTGGAGAGAAGTACATATACCGTATAGTCAATTGTATCACTAACTAAATTCTAAACCGGTTAGGATTCAATCGCCAACCTCCATTAACCGAGAATAATCACGACATAGATAGTATGTTCCATTGCTTAATTTAAATCGAAATATCTGCTCCAAGAATATCTGCTCCTAGAGTATCTGCATGTGCATTTTTCTCTTCAAAGGATTCATCGTTATCTTCATAGGATTCATTGCTATCTTGAAAGGATTCATTTTCATCAGTGTACACAAGGCTTGCACCACACCCCTGTATCACCAAATTACCTTTCATTACAACAATAGCCACATTAACTTCATCTCCATCCTGCAATGATTCTCCAATTGGCCAATAGCTTAACCATATGCCAACTTTATCAGTAGCAGGTTTGCCAAAGGCTTTGGGGTTGTAGATCAAGTCAATACCCTTGCTCGTTCTGATTTTCGCAAACCATACCCATTCATCACCTTGTATGGTATACATAAAAGTTATGTTTAACCCTTTGAGTGTCCTATTACTGGACCGTTCAGGCACTTTGAAAGACAAAAGTGAATCATCTGATGTATACTCATACTCAGGAATTATGTTTAGTTGCTCTATATCCGCGTGGATATGCTCATTATATTGAATTAAATGACAAGATCCGTGTAACACAAGCAAACCTATTTTAGTATGTTGTTTATACATGTAGTTTAGAGCTATTGTGGATGTTTGTGCATGTGTTCAAGATAGGAAAAACAAACCTGGAGACACAAACTTCTGCCTTGGGTAAGGTCCTCATCTCCAACCATGCACACCTCAAGATCTTGATATGCTCTTAGCCAATTCATGTGTCCCAAATCAGCTTCTGTAAGCATGGCTAGAGGCACAAATTTGAAAAAGTCCTCGACCTCTGACAAATTAACACAGCCTCCATATCTAAACTCTTGCAAGGTATATTTATGTGATTCGAAACTTACACTCTTTAGGGAGTCACAGTAAAAAATATACAATTCGGCAAGTTTGCTTGGGAGACACAAAAGCCTTTTGAGTGCTCTGCAACCACTTAAGTCAAGGACCAAGATTGTTAAGATGAGTGTAACTCGGCGGGGGCTCAAGCGGATTGACGGCTAAATTCAAGTATTCCAGTTGTGATTGATTTTTAAAGCGAGAGAAAGTAATGATTATCGTTAAGATTGCGTCCATGAGGAGCAACTGTTTTAATGAATTTGGCAAAAGAAAGTGATGTTGTTTTGTATTTTGCCCACCAAATAGTGAAACTTTTATTCTTTCATATGAATTTGGTCGCTTCCTCATGCACGACTTTCACACCTGTGATATCCAATAAAGTAAGACCGGTAAGGTCTCCAAGGGTATCACTAACACGAACCAATTTACTGACAAAGGTACTAAAATTAAAGTCTCGAGGTTAGGGAATCGGTAGATATTCTTAATTTCAACTAGATCATCGGAGTCTGTAAGATTTAGAATCTTGAGTAATGGTAGAACCTGTTCCAAAAGTAATGTCATTCAATTTGATCAGTAAAAAACTAAAGGACAACTGATTTAGAGAGGATGATGAAATTCCTACATTTGGAGGTTCAAATACCTTCAACCTGCTACGGCTCATGTCTATACACACCAATTTTTCCATGTGTAATTTTTGGGGTATGGTTTTCAAATGGGATTCACGCCAAGAAGCCATCTTAAATCTTTTAAAATATTCTCGTTGGATCCAGTGAGTTCCAACCGATTTAATGGAGCAATTTTAGATTATTCATCTTCCCAATAGAGTCCGTCTTACAGTAGTCCGTAGTCGCAAATATAGCATAAATGAATGCAAGTAAGTGTGTGTGTGTTTGTGTTTGTGTGTGTGTGTAATTTTGTAGATAATTAGGAGGACTATGTGAAAGGTTTATGGATAATTATTAATATATGTATGACCGGATTCGAACTCGAGACTTGGGATTGCACACATTACGTATGAGAATCAATGTATAAATAATTAATATATAAAATGTTATATTTAATTATTTGATCACGAAATAAATACTTAATGATATTTAATATTTGACGAGTTTTGATTATTGGTCATTAAATGTCAACGGATATGAAGAAAAGTTAACAAGTCAAGAGAAGGTTTTAGGAATCCTCTTTGGGCTTGTGTTTGGCGAAAACTATAGAATCCCACATCGGATACTATAGCAATCTTGACATCTACCATAAGGCTATAAATACATCCCCATGTATTCATCCTTTGGTACACTAGATTTCGATGAAGGCCAAACTTCTTCTTTCTTCCTCTTGTTCTTAGGTCGACGAAGCAAAACCCTTGTAAGGGATTTTGCGGTGACCTTGAGCATAACAAAGGTGTTTGGTTAATCTATTGTGATCAAGAACCTAGCTTTTCTCATTGATTCGTTACTAATACGTGTGTACAAGAACGAAGAGCAAATACACTTGTGTTTGCATATCTTGGTGGGTCGACAAGGGTTTTGGTCGACATTCATAAACCCTAATTTATTAGGGTTTAAGGTTTCTTGGTACTTGATCTTAATTGGGGGTTTTTCATAAACCCTAATTGCATTGATTCGCAAAAGGTACGCATATACTTTTAATTCGGTTAATTAATTTACAAGTATTATTCCTATTACTCACCGCATGCTTTGATGATGTTTACTTGTTTTTATATAATTGTTATGATTAGTAAAACTCAACGTTGGTTTCGAGCCAGTTAATATGTTGTAATTAATTATCAAACACATAAAATTGAATCTTTATGATTATTATATGCTTTTATGGTTTCTAGGGTTTTGAAAATTGGAACCCTAATTTTTATTAATTGGGTCGATTACCCATTAATTGTTTAATTATGTTTTATTTTTGTAAAACTTGTAGAAACCCTAGGATTGCATGTATATTTTATGTGTTTTCATGAATAATTGTTATATGCCATGATTATATGCGTATCTTGGGATTATAATTGTTATGAGGAATTCATGGTGGAACATGCATGTTTTGCCATGGATTATTGTTTTGATTAATTGTTAAGTGATATACACATGTTTATTAGTTTGATAAATATTAATTGGGGAAGACCTTAATATATCTAATAAAAATTCGATATGTGCTATTTGGTATACTATTGACTTTGGCTTACGCAATCGACTTGTCGATGTATGTGGCTCATCTACCTTGTAGTTGAAAGCCCTAGTTGATGTATGCATTTTTACGCCTAGAATTGTTTATTAGGTTTTATCGAAATAATTATGCATGTGGCTAATTGTTTTACATATGTTAATTGTTAAGTTATATGTATATTATTTGAGTTCCTTTTAATTTTATTAAAATGCCTTTTGTTTATATTGTATGACATGTTAGTAAGCAAAAGGGTTTTTGAGAATAGAAAATTAAATGGACTAAATAATGGCGAAATTTGATTTATTTTTCTAAGTATTAAGTCTTGAACTTTTAATCGATTGATGCGACTGCATTAAATGGTTAGAGCGGCTCACCCACTAGAACAAACTAAAAGGGGTAAAAGAAGTGCGCATACACCGAAAGGATGTCTAAGGTTATGCTTCAGCCACACGGTCCTCGCCCTCTGTGAGTTCGATTGAGCTACTTAGTATAACCATTCTATGTACGAAGCATCTTAGTGCAAAGTTGTAAGTTTCTCAACGATCGATTAAAACTTTGTAGAATTTAATCTTAGCAATTTAAAACTATGAGTAAGGTTTTGAAATTTTTGCTATAAAGTTGTATGCATGCTTCTTTATACATAAGTTTTGATTACACATCAAAATTGTACCCTTTAAAATTTAAGTTTATGCCATCTAATGATATGAAACACTTGAAGTTGTAATTTAGTTATGTGATACCTTGAGCTATATTACAATGACAAGGTGAATCTTTATGTTGTGTGAGACCTCAGCCTAATAATTTGCAGTTTCTAAATTAGACAACTTAATTAAGTTAGTTAGTGAGACCTATAACTTAAGGCATAAGATGGGATAAAACATGCTTACATTTTGCATAACTAGCATGGTACCAAGGTTGTATGGCGGGTATATTGTAACTAAAATTTTCTTGAACAACTCGACGGCGGGTACCTTGTAACTAAATTTTTCTCGAACGGTGATTTTAGATTATACATTTTCCTGTAGCAATGACCTTACCGATGCCGAGATATTTTGGTTGGAACAAGTTAAGCAGTGAATAGTTAATATAAAAATAGTTTAGTTACCCATTCAATATTGTGACAAATAATCATGTTAGTATTATTATGGATACATAAGTTCGTGGTAGCTGACAATTTTCTCGTAATATTAAGTAAGTATTAGTCTATATGATATGCTTCACGAGATTATGTAAGATCTAAAACGTAGTTTTTTGGATAATCTAAAATGACTTATCAAGTATGACGATAAATAAATTTATATTGTCAAACAATGGGAACTTTTCAGTTTCTTTTGTGTTTCGTTGAATTGCAAAACAGATCTATATTTAAAAATTAAAATAACACATATACATATGCAAATCGAATTAATAAATATAGAATGTATATATCTTATACACATGCAAATATTATTAGCGGACTTACAAACGCAAAAAGTTGATCGAGCCTCCTAACATTTCACAATAATGTCATTGACTTTTAAGAGGTGCGAATCAATCGAATCGCACGTCTGAATCAATCGATGCGTAAATGTCTCGAATCGAACGCATTCGAACGAAGAAAAAAACGCATGTTTGAACAGGATTTTTTTTTTTTTTTTTGGTTATTTTGTGTCTACAAGAAGCATTCGACGCAGCGTTAAGACACCCTCTCGTGTCTTGACAGATTCAGACATTTTTTCCGTTCGGGCGCCATTCGACGTCGAACGGAAAAAAAAACGAAGCGAGCGAGCGGCAAAATGTCGACCGATTCGTACATTTTGCCGTTCGCTCGCATTAAGAGGCAAAAAAAAAAACAAACACAACCACTGCTTAGTTTATAAGTATTACGGAGTAGTTAAAAGTTAAGGTTTGTTTTCATTTGCATCACTGTAATTTTCTTTCCAAGTTCCCTCTCATCTCATAAAGCTACAACCTTTTGTTTTTCTCACCAATATTTAGTAGCTTTTTTTATTTGTTATACCGATCTCTCACTGAAATATCCGGTTAAATCAGTCGCAATAAAAAATCCATTTTTATCAAAGATTGTCGGCACCCGAAGTCACTTGTTATACCGATCTCTTACTCGAAGTTCACTTTTTTTTTTGGTTCAAATATTATCAGTACCCGAACACATTGAACGTGCGATTCCCCCACTTCTCGGTTCATCCGACTACTCTAGTCAAATTCTATTTTGTGAAAATAAAAATCTTATTGATAGAGGATTGTAAGATCAATTGTTGTTACACATGAGAAACATTTGAGTCATTTAATGCAGTTGAATGAATTTTGTAAATGTTATGCTTTTGTGTTATTGAAGTTTGTACAAGCTCCTTTAATTGTTGTAATACTTAATTTTCAAGCATGAAATGTCTTAGTTATTTAATGAAAGAAAAGGTCTTTCTTCATGTAATTAAACTTTTTGACGACCAAATATTTTTTGATTTCACGTTGTGACTGTAACTTCATAAACATGAGAGCAACCAATCTAATGCAAAAAAAAACCTTCCAATTCTTAAATCTTAGAACCAAGCACACAAATATAATGAACCATGAAAATTTTATTCTTTCATCAACATAGAAGGAGCATTGTTAGGACATAATTTCAAGACCAAAACAAATATTAGTTTTATTATGTGAATGAATAATAGTTGCAAGCTGAACCAAAACATGCTACGTCTAATAAAACTACATGAAAACAAAGTAACACTTTAAAACTCAAAATTTCTTTCTCTTCGTCGGTGTCGTTCCTTGAGGAAATATTCCGCTTATTGTTTTAAAGATATAAGCTCGATTATTTCTTCTTCGCTTCATAGTCATCTTTGAAAAATCATCACGCGGGGTTGTTTTCTACACATAAAAGAAAATTATTGTAAAGAAGTGTAAATGATATATTGCTACAAAACATTACCAAATAATCGAGTTACGTACCTTGTATGCAAACTGTTTAAGATTATATGTTACCTCAAAAGTTGGATGTACATTAACAATTACCGAATGAATTTTAGTGGTGGGAGATAGCTAGAAACAAATATGACAGCAAGTTTGTTACATCAAGGTTTGGATTGTGTTATTATGAGGGTCGGAAGTATTTCACCCTCAAGTTTAACGATCACTGGTTCACAATTTGAATTGTATTGACATTGATAGTCAATCTTTTCTTATCATGAGAGTTGTTGATATGATATGTTTTTGTACTGAAATACTTGTGTGTATTGACTTTATATAGTGGCTAGGTTAATGAGGGGGTTGAATATTTAGTAAATTGTGGGGAAATTTTTTAGCAAACGTATATTAGAAATTACATTGCGGATTTTTTGTGAGTCCCAAATGTTTTTATTGAGGCTTATTATAGCATCAAGCGTTTTTATATAGATTTTATTGTTTTGTATAGTAACAATGACATAAATGTTAGTCATTGATTTTCAACGTTTTTAATTGCTACTTTTTGGTGAGGGCCAAAGCGTTTTCGTGAGCCTTTATTATGTATTAAGCGTTTAGTTTTATGATAGCAAGGATAATTATGTTGGATGTATTTATGTGTTGTAAAGTATCTTTAATTGGGACAAGACAAACCTTTAATGGGTTGTTATAACTTACAAGTATCAATATTAGAATTTAAGAAAATTATGGGCCATTACAAGCTTTTAAGGGCAATTACAAGACTTTTTAGGCTTTTAATTATATGTGTATGTATTGATTTTTCATAATAAAAGTAAGACAAATATTTCTTATAATGGAAATGTTTTTGGTCTTACAATTTTAAGACTACCTCTTTTAGCAAGTCCCAAATCTATTATAAAGTAGTATAGATTGTTTGGCAAAATTGTAAATCCCATATTTTCTAGGAATTGAAAACTTGTTTGTCAATTATTGTTCTTCGACAATTACCTATTCTATACTTTCATCACTAGCGATCAAGCGATATGGTGAAACTATGATAATGAGGGTCCTAGATTCAAGAAAATTCTATGGTTAATATGAATATTGACCTAAGGGTATTTTATTTTCTTGAAAGATTTAATTATCGAAAATACTAAAAATTGAATTTTGTTAATTCTTTTGATTGTATTAATGCAACATTAAACCGTAAACGTAGTTTGGGCTTTGGTAAATTGATCTAGTTCTGTTTTCAAACAAATGTTTGATCAAGAAAAATTTACTAAAAGACAAACATAAACTCTTTTCCATGGAAGAAGAGTGAGACTCAATCTTATTCCTTTTCATGATTGAGAAAGGTATGATAGGAACATTAGAATTGTCTAAATTCTAATATATAACTCGTAGCAACATTAATAGTTAAGAAAATTGCACACCATGTTTTCCTTAAGAGATTTCATTACCCTCTGTTGGTGATTGATTTCTTATATGACATTTTGGTCAACTAGAAAACATGTTTGACATTTTATGAGTTATTAAATTAGAAGCTAGACTAATTACCGCAAAATTGGTAAAAGACAAACTAGTATATTTTATCTAGTTGTTTTGATTTGACCAATTAAAGGTGCTACACACCATTGTGGGGATAGTAGACCTATTAAGGAAGAAATTGCATGCTCAATTTTTCAAGTTAATAGTATGATGGATGATTCATCATCTACGAGTAGAATACACTCTTTTAGTACCTAAGTATTTGTTACGAATGGTATTACAAAGGGTGGCAACGTAATAGATCGCTATTTTCAACGGTTAATGAAACACTTGCAATGTTGTCAAATCCAGTGGGAGATGGTGTATTCTTGAATAAGACATTATTGTAAAGTTGTCTAATTAGGTGGGAGTTACAAGAGTTATTATCTTGGTAGTAACTCAGATTATTTCTAGATTTTCTTGAAATAATACATTACGTTCAAAAATGTAGACATTCATATTCTCAAGGATAGTCGTGAACGTTTCCTTGATAATTAAGTGCTCCTACATCTACTTGTAATGCTTATATATCTATGACACTATCATATTGTTCACATAAACAAAATGCAAGTCGTGTTGTTTGTGTGCTATATGGTGTTGTTCTATGCACAAGTGGGAGAAGCATTTATTGTGTGCAAAGGAACAACACATACAAATATGATTAATGGATTCTCTTGATCGTAAGGTAAGAAATTAACGTTCTAATAAGATTGTCTTGCTTAAAGAACATGTGTCAAGATTATAGCATAGACTACTTTTATGTCTTATGTCATTCAAAATATAGAAACACTTGAAGTTACATTTTAGTTTAAGTGAGATCTTGGCTAGATTGTAATCTCAAGGTAAATCTCCACTTGTCGTGAGATCGGGCGTGGATGTTTTTACGCTTAAGTTGGACACTTCAAGAGATGACATAATTAAAATAAAGTAATCTAATGCTACTTTAAATATTTGTGTATTCTTGAAATGACATAAATAGTTTATTAACTTGAAAATTAATTAATTGAAACCATGGTGTGGTGTTCATAATTACTTTAAATTATACATGGTTATGTGTTTCAGATAAAACTCACAAACATGAAGTCTTTAAAGACTTAATAATATAAAGTAAGATATTATAATCATATGTCTTTTGACTTGGTCAAAGAATACTTATGTTATAAAACATGCAATTGGCTGGAATATTCTATTATACCATTAAGTTGACTTAGTTGGTAAATAGGTAAGCCAAAAGAAATATGTTTATCTTACATATTGTTAGATTGTCTTACAATATTAATTCTAATGAAATACTGTATGTATATGAAATGTTCAGTTAGAAGAATCAAACATTTGTTATATTGTTTAATTCATGTTTGATTCAAGATAACTATATCTTCTTTTCTTCCAAAAGTTATCAAGGTTAGAAAATTGAGTATTGATTGGATATACTTAATAAAACTCAAACCTAGAAGATTAATAAGACACCATTTTAGTATGGAATGTGATGAATCACATTGAGTCTTATATTGAAGTTCTAATTTGTTAAAACTACTTATGGAGTAGGTTATTAATGAACAAGATTTATGAACTTTTAATGTGATTTGTAATATCCCAAAAGAAAACAATTTGGTGTTGTTCTAATTGCTAAAGTATTTATAGATAGTCTTTAAATTACAAAAGCAAGTAGGAGTTTTGTTTAGATCTTGAAGAGATTAAATTACAATTACAAAACACATAATCTTCTAAAATACACTAGTAATATCATGATGAGGTCAAATATGATAGACCTCAAGATGGTGGAATTCTTATTCATAGATCCGTAAGGATTCTCAGATAATTGATTGATGTGTTGAGATATATGAGTTGCAGGATCATGGTAAACATGTTAATCATAATGATATATTACCTAATATTGAATTGTGGTAAATTATTCATACTATGAATGTTAAGATGCTGTCCAAAAAGGTGATCAACTTTGGAAACTTGGTTTATCTTAATAATGATGAGTTTCTTCAAAGGAAGGAAAACCCTAGTGGTTTAAATCTTTGTGTAGAAATCATATGGACAAAATTGTACATGTGTTTAATGCATGACTTGTGACAAGATTATTAATCACACTTAAGCAATTAACTGTGATTGAATATTCTTTCCTTGACACATTAAATATATAATGATTATGATTGTCATACTTATTTTCATTGATATGAAAAATGACAATTGAATATTAAAACTCTTTCTTGTGTGATTGCTTTTGCGAGGATGATAAGTAATACAAAGGAGTTTTATGAATTCACATAATCTTTGAAAATGTACAAACGGCAAGAATCCATGAATGGATATATGCATGCATCTAGGAGATGATTCTTATGTTTAACTATTAAATCCAAGTTTTGGTTTTAAATTAAAATAAGATAATTTCTAAGTATTCCTGAAAGCTAGTGGGAGTATTATGTTTATTTTCTTTAAATCTTATATGTTGTGGGTAGTAACATTCCATTTAAGATAAATGTTAGTTTAATTTGGAATGGAACTTCACATGAAAGATTTAGAAAATAAGACATACAACCTTGGAGTATATGTTTATTGTTAGTAAACATGGCGGTATTAAATAAATGAGTCTAATAGAACATGATATATCATTTCGAAAATGGATATGTAGAACATGAATGAAATCTTAGTTTGACAAAAGGATTTTTCATGTACATCATGTTATTGTTGTATCATGCTTGAATGCAAGATGATTTGACAACATTGATATCTAATGAAGTTATTAAATAATTAGTGTAATGAATATTCTAATGGAATATGTTTGAATCTAGATTTACATTCCTCAGCTTGGATTTGCTCTCAAAATTCTATGGATGAGCAATACAACAATTGTTGTGAAATTGTCATAGCTAACAAACTTGAAAATTTGAAGGCATCAAACATTTAATCGTAGATATTGAAGTTTACGAAATTTTTAAAGAGCATATTGTTGTTTGTGTACAATGATGCTGGTTTAATTGAGATGACACTCAATACTAGTCATGGAGGATTTCATCCTTGTTGATGGCCATGCGAACTAGTTGTGCTCAACAAAGAGCATAGTTGCATTATGCATTAAAGAATAAGAATACTTTAAACTTTAAAATGTTTGAAAGTTTGATTGTCATAAATTAGTGGTTGAGGATGTCATACACTTTATGAAATATTATGTGGCAATATCAAGATATTTTGAATGCACACATACAAGAACTTCACTAGTTGAATTCTTGAAATAAGTATTCTCAAAATTCGATAGATCAAAGTTAGTTGAAATTATGCCTTGTCAACAAGTATGATTGTCATTACTTGAGACATAATTCATTAACCAAGATTATCATGCATTGATCTATTTAGTATTTGGATTAGGATGTTTGAACAAATATTATTTAAATGAAATAAAATATTGGTTATGTTTATTTTCATTTTCTTAATATTATATCCTATATTTGCATGTTTAATCCATGAATAACTTATGTTATTCTAAATGTCCGTTGTTGATCAATGATGTGGAATGTCATTGAATTAAGACAAATCGAGTTTTGGTAGAATATACTTTAAGTATATTGATGCGTGTGACATGCCAATTACATTATATTCAATGAATTGAATATAGGATGATCCCAACTTTACATGATGATACTTTATGTATATTTGTCATTAAGTATATCATGAAGTGTTTATCCTCGACTTGAGATACCGGATAATCATTATGAATGTAGTGCACTTGTGTAAGATAGTCTAACGCTATCCGTGAATCGTAGTTATAAGGGCTATTTTCTAAGTGTTACAAAGTTCATGAGTTATGTTTGTAGTCAAGAGAATTTGTTCCTTTGAATTTGTTTCAAAGCATAATACTATATTTGGGCCCTCGTAGGATTGGCAAGATGTTTGTAAGGCCTTACCCAAGATCTATCTCGAATACGTTAAGATGATTTGGTAATCTTGTTCAATCAAATACAACGAGAAATGTAATATTAACTTATGAAATGATTTGATCCATATTCATAGTTAATGTAGTATTAGTAACAAAGGATAAGTAAAATGATGAATCATTAAATGGTTTTTCCAGGAGACCATACTCGATTCGATCCGGGGGCATTGGCGTGTTAAAGCTAGACTAACCAATGTCATTACTATATTAAGTAATATCCAGTGGGAGTGAAAGGTTTATGGATAATTATTAATATATGTATGACCGGATTCAACTCGAGACTTCGGATTGCACACATTACGTATGAGAATCAATGTATAAATAATTAATATATAAATGTTATATTTAATTATTTGATCACGAAATAAATACTTAATGATATTTAATATTTGACGAGTTTTGATTATTGGTCATTAAATGTCAACGGATATGAAGAAAAGTTAACAAGTCAAGAGAAGGTTTTAGGAATCCTCTTTGGGCTTGTGTTTGGCCGAAACTATAGAATCCACATCGGATACTATAGCAATCTTGACATCTACCATAAGGCTATAAATACATCCCATGTATTCATTCTTTGGTACACTAGATTTCGAGAAGGCCAAACTTCTTCTTTCTTCCTCTTGTTCTTAGGTCGACGAAGCAAAACCCCTTGTAAGGGATTTGCGGTGACCTTGAGCATAACAAAGGTGTTTGGTTAATCTATTGTGATCAAGAACCTAGCTTTTCTCATTGATTCGTTACTAATACGTGTGTACAAGAACGAAGAGCAAATACACTTGTGTTTGCATATCTTGGTGGGTCGACAAGGGTTTTGGTCGACATTCATAAACCCTAATTTATTAGGGTTTAAGGTTTCTTGGTACTTGATCTTAATTGGGGTTTTCATAAACCCTAATTGCATTGATTCGAAAAGGTACGATATACTTTTAATTCGGTTAATTAATTTACAAGTATTATTCCTATTACTCACGCATGCTTTGATGATGTTTACTTGTTTTTTATATAATTGTTATGATTAGTAAAACTCAACACTATGGTATTTTTCAATGATATAAGTGTGGTATTTTATTTGTTAATGTAGTTGTGTGGAGAACATGCACCTAATGTATATATACATATATACTAGCTAGCATGTATCCCGCAACAAACCAAAAATTATAATGTAGTCAAATTTCTTGTTAATATATACCCATGGTGTTACCCTTAAACATTCAAATCACGTAATTATGATGTCCGGTTATTATACGGCAAATAACCAAAAATGTAGTTAACTTGCAATTTTTTTCATTGTATGTAGCATTTTTTCCTCATTTTGTCAATAAACCTCTATCGTTGGTCCTTTGTGTATACCGTTACCAAAAACTCGCATCGTTAGTCCTTTATGCTAACGACGGTTAATAAATAACTTAAAATTTGGTTATCTTACGCTAAACTTGCATCGTTGGTCCTTTATACTAACGATCGTTAAAAATAACTTAAAATTTCGTTTCTTTCGTTTCCATCCGTTTTCACGTTTTCGTCCGTTTTACACGTTTTTGTTCGCTTTAACATGTTTTTGTCCGCTTTTTCACGTTTCAAACGTTTTACACGCTTTCATCCGCTTTTTCAAGTTTTCGTCCGCTTTTTCACGCTGATGTAATGAGAAAAAAAGAATGCTACATACAATGGGAAAAATGGCAAGTTAACTACATTTTAGATGATTTGCCTTATTATATACTAGCTTATATCCTTGCAGCAAAGGTACTAATTTAAGGTTATTAAGACCTTAAATACTTTACTTTATTAGGTGCCTGACATCACAATACTTCATCTATTGTTGGGGCATTTAGGTCTTCATATGAAGTTATTGAAACAAGAAAACTATTATTTGCTACTAAAGCCTTCATAGTATATGAAGACCATGCATTAGTTTATGCCAACTCTATGTTACCTTTCTTCTACTCTTGTCACTTTGTTGTCTCAGCGTTTCCATGTCCAGAGCTAAACCTTCCACTTTTGTTGAACCCTACAGAGAAAAACACGAAATCACGGATATTTAAATAAAAAATAAGGTAAAACCGAAAATAACCCTAACATGAATATGAGAAGTATCTTACGCTTCCTTTACTCAATACTTCATGAGATTCCTTATCCCGCCATATCCTACTTCGTTCTCCGGTAGCAGGAGATTCAAGAAGGATAATTGTTCTCCCATCTCTTGAATCAACGGATGCATCCTCGGTTCATTGTTTGATGAAACAGAGAAGATACTATTGGTCGTGGTTACAATCCCCGATTTTGCATAGTATTCGGGCTCCAATATCTTTTGCACATAATCCTTGTCTTTTCCATTAAAGAAACAAGCAATATGCAAAACAACTCTTTCACAGTGAAGTTGTAACAAGTTGTAGCTTGTCATGAGTACACTCAGATACTATCGTGAACCCGCTTTCCAATGAGGTCATCATACTTTCCCAAAATTGTTTCCTACTTTCACTACTATGACTACTATCACAAGATGTAAAGAATCCACACTTTTAGAGCTAGTGGATATCCTTGACAATACTGAGAGTGCCCTTTTACAAGCTCGTCATAACCTTCCATTGAAACATCGTCTAAAGGCATAATGTTTTAAAAGCTTCAATGAATCACCTTCATTCAAAGAATTTTATTTCATGTTCTTTGCACCTCCAAGAAGTGGGCGAAACCATTTAGATGCATTTTTTACGTGGTGGTTATTATAATCTTGCTTTTTACTTTAGTTTCATCTGTTCAGATTTCGGATCCGGATCCAAGTAACATATCCACTTGTTCTTTTGTGACAATGTTATCAAGAACAATAATTGCTTTTCTTTTTCAAGGCATTTTGGAGTGTGTATGTGCCTTGGCAAACACTCTGGATTGTTTTATCTTTGCCCTCTATAATATCTCTACTTAGTTTTTCTTGTAGTCGACGAAAGCTTGATTGACGTATCGCTAATGTCTTCTAAGATGCTAACGCTTTCAAATTTTGCCAATTTGAATAGACAATATGCCTCGCCAATGTTGTTTTTCCGCCTCCGTCTATCCCCCAAATTGCTAGGATTTCACCATTAGACTGCTGCAACCAATTGTTGATCTCCTTATCTCGAGTCTCCATCCCCACCAGATTCCGTTGACGATAAACTTGTGTAAGATTAAGCTCTATTGTAATAATGTTGACAATTTCTTGTGTAAACTCAACTTCAGACCTATTACAACACAAAGAAACAAGCGAGTTCAGACCTGTCACACTCATGGAGGGTTTATAATAATGTAGATTTGATAAAAACGATTTTTTAAAAAATAAAAAAATAAAAAATTGAAAGCACTGTTGGCATTTGGTAGTGTGTTGAAGGGTAATAATCAATACAATATGGATATATTTTCTGAGTCGTGTTGAGATCACTTGTAACGCCCGACCCGCCAAGGGTAAAGGAATCACAAGTAATGGTGTCATATCAAAGCAAAACATTCATAACCAAAAGAAAGTCTTAACATAAATGCGGAAAATAATCCAAGTCAAAATGACTTCAATACATAGGTCCCAATGAAGCATAATAAACTTCAAACATAATATCCGAAATAAATAAGTCTAAATGGCATCATAAGAAATCAAAGCTAAAATCTCTAAGGTAAGTCCACTCAAGCACTCATCCCAAAGCAAACCCACTTCCAATGCTTAGATACCGCCAGGAAGAAAAGAAAGTGCGGCCGAGCTTCAAAAGCCCAAAGGAATGATATGAAAGCAAAAGCGAATACTAAACGATAACGGATGTGAAATAAAGTGAATGAGCAATAACAAAATCTTTATCCTTTTCAAAGCATAAATCATAATTTCAAAAGATATTTATAGTCAACTACCACGAGCCCGTAACTTATATCGATCACATTCATATTCACACAAGGCAACATTTTGTAGGGAGACCTACCGAGTTATGAAGGACGCACGCACGCAAAGATCAATCATCGATAACATATAACATATAACAGATAATGATCTAGGATGCATCCATACGCCCTTCCTACATATTCACAAATATGCTTCACCATCCGAGACGTGGCGTAACATCACTCATCGCCCTAGAGTCATATCGAGGTGCATCATCGATACGGACATGGAACCCCATGACTAGTAAAATATTTGGCTCGGTGTCAAACTATCTTAGGTCAAATCGTAATGTCATAACCGATACAGATCATATTTATCGAAAATCATTCATATTTCCAAAATCATAGTTTTCATATCGATAGTTCAAAATCAAATGTTTCATAATTCGTAAATCAAAGTTCGGATAAGCAATAGCTCAAACAAATCGATTTGGGATTCATAGCAAAGGCTCGGAAAACCTAATACTAAAGAAAACATTAAGAGAAACCTTTATCGAAAAGGTCGTAATATCTCGCACCTTATTCCAATGCAAAGATCGAAAAGCGTAAAGACGAAAACAAAGGATTACTCCTCTTCACGTAACCTATAGACATTAACGGTCGCCCAAGTTATTAATGATTCCATAATCGTCAAAATGATCTTTTAAATATTTGGTATTCATAATTAGAAATCTTTATACTTTAGGGTTTTATTAGTGAGTCTTAAATATTTTATAATCAATGTTGTAGATTAGGGTTTGTTATATCATTTATTAAAGTCCATCTTTAAATGTGAAAAATAGTTTTATAAGTTATAACTCACACATGAAATAACACTTACTATATTTAGCTCAAACCCTAATATACTCTCATTTACGTTCTAGGGTTTCTTACTCTTTAATATCTCATTAATATGCATTCATTTTACATGTTACGTCTTAATGACTTGCTACTTAACCTAATACGTAATTAATAACCTTCTTTACTTTTACTCTTTATCATACACGTTTATGATTTCATGTGACCATAAGTTATTAGGGTTTAGTATACTTTATACGCTTCCCATATTAAAACTAGGGTTTATGTTTACGTACCCTTACTGATTAATTACACGTCTAAATCTCATATACATATTCTCGGTTCACTTAGGTTTTCGGCTAGCATGTTTTACACAAGACCTAGCTCATCTAAACATGTTTCGTATACAAGTTAATATGTTTTAAACCCCATTCAAACTCATGCATGCCTCGTCCAACTCATGCATGTCTCGCTAACATTAACTCAACATATACATGACCCGATTCAATATTACTTATCACTTACACGCTCCTTATTAATTACAAGGTTAAAATAAATTAGGGTTTCTTGTTTCCTTGGTTACCACCTCTCGCCCAAAACAAAAGAAAAGAAACGCGACAAATCAAATAGATCTCGACATATACATGCAAGGTATGTTAAAGGAAGATGAATAAACGTTATACCTTCACTTGAATAAGAAAATCGACACCAAGGGTGTTTGGGAGTTCTCACGAGCAAAAGAAAAGAAAAGGCAAAGCAAAACTAGGGTTCCAATTAAGTGATTATGTAATGTATTTATAGTTGTAGTATTTGAGTTAGAATAGGAAAGTGATTGGGTTTGGGTTGGCTTGGATCCAACCGAATACACACACACAAACAAATGGGCTTCGGCCCCCTCCTTGGCTCACACGAACACAACAAACATCCCTCTTGGGCTTAGGCTTGGCGCAAAACAAAAACAAAAGACACGAGTCCGATAAACAAACAAACGGCCCAACTTATTAGCGAAACATATACGTCCTTCGTCGTACCAAAGTCATCCACGAAATTATATTCGTTAAGTCTTTATTTATTAGGTTTTTAATTTCCGTACTTTATTATAAACGTGTTTTACGTATTTTATCATTCTTAGTTCCAAGGGTATTTTAGTCTTTATATAAGTTTTAGATTTTCGGTTTTACAACTCTTCCTCTAAAAAAATTTTCGCCCTCGAAAATTGAAATGAAACGAAACGAAACGATAACGAAATGAGAACATACCGAACTATTCAAAGAAATGAGGATAACTAGCTCGCGATCGACTCTTCGGTCTCCCAAGTAGCCTCACGCCCGGGTGATTTTTCCAAAGAATCTTAACGAACGGAATAACTTTACTCTCATGACTCTTTCTTGTCTTTCCAAAATAGCTTCGGTTCTTCGTGCAAAGACATATCGGATCGAATCGATCAAACGGATACGAAGCAACGTAATGGATGATAATTGTATCCTCTAAGGAGAGATACATGGAATACATCATGAACATGCGATAACTGAGGCGGAAGTGCTAATCGATACGAAACTTCTCCTATACGTTCCAGAATTTCAAACGGACCAATGAATCGAGGACTAAGCTTGCCCTTGATTCCAAAACGTTTCACACCTCTAAACGGTGAGACTTTCAAAAACACACGATCACCAACACGAAATTCTAAATCACGACGATGCTTGTCGGCATAACTTTTCTGACGAGACCTAGCCTCCTTTAACTTCTCTCTAGCCACAGCTACTTTCTCATTAGTGATCTCAATCATTTCCGGTCCTTCAATTAGACGTTCACCTACTTCATCCCAACAAGTAGGTGATCTACATTTCCTTCCATAAAGAAGTTCAAACGGTGCTGCCTTAATACTAGCATGCCAACTGTTGTTGTATGCAAACTCTACCAAACACAAATATTCATCCCAGCTGCCAGTCCATTCCAAAGCACAAGCCCTTAGCATGTCCTCTAAGGTCTGAATAGTCCTCTCGATCGACCATCCGCTTGAGGATGAAATGCCGTACTAAAATTAAGTCGAGTACCCCAAGCTTTCGCAAACCCTTCCGTAAACGAGAAGTAAAACGCGGATCCCTATCTCGACACAATAGCCGCTTGAGTACCATGAAGTCTAACTATCTCTTGTCGAAAAATCTCGATAATCGCCGATACCATAATCCTTTCTAATTGGTAAGAAATGAGTCGATTTGGTTAGTCGATCAACAACCACCCAAATCGCATCATGCTTCTTCTTAGTAAGAGGTAGTCCACCACAAAGTCCATAGATATCTTATCCCACTTCCATGTCGGAATATCCAATGGTTGTAAAACCACTAGCTCTTTGATGTTCGATCTTCACTTGTCGACAAATCATACACTTCGACACAAACGCTACATCTTGCTTCATGCCGCTCCACCGTAAATATCGTTTCAAATCCCTATACATCTTGGTAGAACCCGGATGAATAGTGAAAGGAGAACTATGAGCTTCACCATAACTTTCTCAATGGCACCGATCATTTGGAACGCAGCCTATCTTCATACCATACAATCCCATCGTTATCAACCTTAAACTCCGTCTGCTTACCTTCTTCAACATTTCGAGCTACGCCCACAACTCGTCATCTTTTCGGGCTTCCTTAACTTGCAGTATAAGGTTCGATTCTACCTTCATACTAGCCCAAGATCCACCGTAACCTCGACGCACAACTCCACATTCAAACGTTCTAGGTCACGAATAATCCTAGGTTCAATCTCAATACTTGCAATCATACCGATTTCCGGCTAAGTGCCAAGAACTACATTAGCCTTACCAGATGGTACCGAATGTTAGTGTCATAATCCTTAAGAAGTTCTAACCATCTTCTTTGTCTCATATTGAGTTCCTTTTGAGTGAAAATATACTTGAGACTCTTATGGTCGGTGAAAATATCACACGCCTCCATACAAGTAATGTCTCCGGATCTTCAACGCAAAACCACCGCAGCCTAACTCAAGATCATGAGTTGGGTAATTCTCCTCATAAGGTTTCGCTTGTCTTGAAGCGTAAGCTATCACCTTACCATGTTGCATCAAGACACGCCCAATCCTTTCTTAGATGCATCGCTATAGATTTGATACCCTCCAACCCGATGGAAGAGTCAAAATAGGAGCGAAACCAATCTCCGCTTCAACTCTTCAAAACTCTTTTCTTTCATCCGTCCACACGAATTTTTCACCTTTCCTCATCAATTGGGTTAACGGCAAAGCTAAACGAGAGAAACCTTCAACAAAACGTCGATAGTATCCAAAGAAGTCCTAGAAAACTCCTCGACTCACCACCGTCGAGGTCTTGGCCACTTAGTGATAGCCTCAACCTTAGACGGATCCATGGTTATACCATCACCGACACGATATGACCAAGGAAAGCGACTTGTCCTAACCAAAATTCACACTTCGAGAATTTGGCGCACAACTTCTTCTTCCTTAGAATCTCCAACACTATCCGGAGATGTTGCTCATGCTCTTCTTCGCACTTAGAGTAAACCAAAATGTCGCCGATGAAAACAATAACGAACTTGTCGAGGAACTCATGGAAAACACGATTCATCGTGTCCATAAACACAAGAAAGCGATTCGTCAAACCAAAAGGCATAACGAGAAACTCATAATGACCATATCCGTACGAACGCGGTCTTAGGAACATCTTGCTCCTTCACACGTAGTTGATGATAACCGCACCTCGATCAATCTTAGAAAAGAACTTAGCTCCTTGCGCTGATCAAACAAATCGCCTATGCGTGCAAGAGGATAACGGTTCCGAATAGTAATACGGTTGAGTTCACGGTAGTCAATACATAGACGATACTTCCATCCTTCTTCTTCACAAACAACACAGTGCACCCCATGGAGAAACACTAGGTCGAATGAATCCATTATCTATCATCTCTTGCGCTTGTTCCTTCAACTCCTTCGCTCTACAGTGCCATACGACACGGAGCTTTCAAATCGGTTTAGCACCGTGAATCAACTCAATGCTAAACTCAACTTCTCGAAATGGAGGAAGTCCAGGAGTTCATCGAAAACGTCGGTGAATTCACAAACAACGGAAAGATTTTCAATGTTAGGACTCTCCAAAGATGTGTCCTTAACAGATGCTAGAAAACCTTGACACCCATGAGCAATCATGGTTCGCGCTTCATAGCGTAAATGAACTTAACAGATTTGAGTGGTTTAGAACCATAATAAACGAATTTAGGATGTTTGACGCTCCAAAGATCACGTTCTAGCATAGCAATCGATGGAAGCTCTATGATAAGCCAACCAATCCATGCCTAGAATGATATCAAAGTCGACCATATCGAGAGGATACGATGTGCATGGCGGATACGATCATCAAAACGAAGAGGACACTTAACGATTTATGATCAATGATCATGTGACTTTTCATAGGTGTAGATATTGATAAGTGATTCGTTAGTGGTTGTGGCTTCATATTCGTTTCTTAGCACATGTGATGATATGATGGAGTGTATGGCGCCAATGTCAAATAAAACGAAGATGTAATAATCATCAATGAAAAGAGTTCCCGTAATGGTACTCAAGTATGCTCTACCGATTCGAGTAGTAGCATAGACACGCCCAAGAGTAGGTGGCGGCTTGGTATAGTTTCCGTGAATCGCCGGATTCCTCTTAGGGCAATCCTTGATCTTGTGAGTAGTAGAACCACAAGAGAAACATCCACCAAATGGCCTTGAAACACGGTCCCGGATGAGCCTTTCCACAAGTAGTACAGATAGGTGGGGAGGCAAACTTCACCGTCTTTGTCGACTGTAAGATCCTCAAGCACGACGACCGATTCGATCCTCGAGTCGATCGATCTTTGTTATAACGCCGGTTATTGTTACCTTGATTTCGACGATCATTTCCATTCTTACCAGCAGCCTCGCTATCCTCGACCGCCTCGTGGCGCCTAGAGTCCACATTCCTTCCCGATCGACCTCACCGATCATAACTCTTATCCCTTGTCCTTCGAATCATAACTCCCGCTAGTATTTCCTTATACTCATTACTTTGAGTCCTACCTTGAATCCGATCACCATCGCGACACGCTTTGTTGTAACTCGAACCTCATGAAAGATCTCAATGTTACGAGTCGCATCATTGCAGCCGACACATCCTCATAGTCGTTGTTAAGCAATCGGTCCAACACCCACTTCTTCATCCCCATTTGAAATGCTTAGCTTGGCGCCTACCATCTCCAAAGAATCGCCCAACAAAGCTTACCAACCTCATAAACCTACTCATGTACTCGTTGGAGTTCTCATTATCAAACCGGTAGATCGCCTTGATAATCCTCTCATACCTTTGCTGCTCCGCATCGTGGAAGTAACGGTTATAGAAGATAGTCCAAACTCCGTCCAAGTACAAGTAACAATGAAAGCATCTCCTCCTCGTGCTTGTTTCAATGCTTTCCACCAATTCAAAGCATCACCTTCCAATTTGAATGCAAGCTAAACGAGTCTTAAATCCATCTCCACAACCCAAGATTTCAAACAACTTCTCAACATGAGTGATCCACCTCGCCTTCAGTGGGAGTAAGAAGAAGTTAAAAGAAAGAGGCTTGAGCTATCAAACGCCGAGCCAAGTATGTATGCCGACGGGTTGAGCACCTCCACCGCCCAAGGTTCACCACCGATTCGAATATTGTTGATCACCTGCTCCATCATCTCGTGTAGTCAAACCAGTGGAAAAGAGAGTTGAGAGCATTCGCAATCGCAAAGATCCATGTTAACAAAGATCATCGCTCCATCCGCGCCACCAAGAGTACGAGTTCGAACCATCTAAACGATATTCAAACGATTAGCAAAACGAACAAAGATGAGATACGAAATGGAAGTTCGCAGAAGGAAACCTAAGTCTACCCAATCCTCACAGTCAAATTTTAACTCTAATGGATAACTTAAGGTTCTTATGTTCATGTGTCCCGACTACAAGTCGAAACCTGGCTCGATGCCATAAATTGTAACGCCCGACCCGCCAAGGGTAAAGGAATCACAAGTAATGGTGTCATATCAAAGCAAAACATTCATAACCAAAAGAAAGTCTTAACATAAATGCGAAAATAATCCAAGTCAAAATGACTTCAATACATAGGTCCCATGAAGCATAATAAACTTCAAACATAATATCCGAAATAAATAAGTCTAAATGGCATCATAAGAAATCAAAGCTAAAATCTCTAAGGTAAGTCCACTCAAGCACTCATCCCAAAGCACCCAGCCCAATGCTTAGATACCGCCATGAAGAAAAGAAAGTGCTGCCGAGCTTCAAAAGCCCAAAGGAATGATATGAAAGCAAAAGCTAATACTAAACGATAACGGATGTGAAATAAAGTGAATGAGCAATAACAAAATCTTTATCCTTTTCAAAGCATAAATCATAATTTCAAAAGATATTTATAGTCAACTACCACGAGCCCGTAACTTATATCGATCACATTCATATTCACACAAGGCAACATTTTGTAGGGAGACCTACCGAGTTATGAAGGACGCGACGCACGCAAAGATCAATCATCGATAACATATAACATATAATGATAATGATCTAGGATGCATCCATACGCCTTCCTACATATTCACAAATATGCTTCACCATCCCAGACGTGGCGTAACATCACTCTATCGCCCTAGAGTCATATCGAGGTGCATCATCGATACGGACATGGAACCCCATGACTAGTAAAATATTTGGCTCGGTGTCAAACTATCTTAGGTCAAATCGAATGTCATAACCGATACGGATCATATTTATCGTAAAATCATTCATATTTCCAAAATCATAGTTTTCATATCGATAGTTCAAAATCAAATGTTTCATAATTCGTAAATCAAAGTTCGGATAAGCAATAGCTCAAACAAATCGATTTGGGATTCATAGCAAAGGCTCGTGAAAACCTAATACGAAAGAAAACATTAAGAGAAACCTTTATCGAAAAGGTCGAATATCTCGCATTTTATTCCAATGCAAAGATCGAAAAGCGTAAAGACGAAAACAAAGGATTACTCCTCTTCACGTAACCTATAGACATTAACGGTCGCCCAAGTTATTAATGATTCCATAATCACAAAATGATCTTTTAAATATTTAGTATTCATAATTAGAAATCTTTATACTTTAGGGTTTTATTAGTGAGTCTTAAATATTTTATAATCAATGTTGTAGATTAGGGTTTGTTATATCATTTATTAAAGTCCATCTTTAAATGTGAAAAATAGTTTTATAAGTTATAACTCACACATGAAATAACACTTACTATATTTAGCTCAAACCCTAATATACTCTCATTTACGTTCTAGGGTTTCTTACTCTTTAATATCTCATTAATATGCATTCATTTTACATGTTACGTCTTAATGACTTGCTACTTAACCTAATACGTAATTAATAACCTTCTTTACTTTTACTCTTTATCATACACGCTTATGATTTCATGTGACCATAAGTTATTAGGGTTTAGTATACTTTATACGCTTCCCATATTAAAACTAGGGTTTATGTTTACGCACTCTTACTCATTAATTACACTGTTAGATATTGGATTTCATAAACACATAACAAACAATAATATGGTCGAATTATTTAGAGGTTTTAGAGAGAGAAAGGGAGCCTTTCTAGAGAGAAAGTGAAAGAAAACATAGAAGGTTAGATTAAGATGAATGAAGGTCCAACCTCTACCTTGGGAGGTAGAGGGTATTTATAGTTACAAACATAACGACCTCCTATCGGCCCGTGGATCGTGTATACAGTGGGTAAAGACCCGTCCTTCCTCCACGGTGTTGCTCTAAACTAAATAGCTAACTAAATAACTAGTAAATAACGTAAACAACGTAAATAACGACACGTCTACGAGCTAACTTATGCTAGATTATATTGGGGTGACCGACACTTCACTATGGAATTTTCTAATTCCTAACAATCTCCCTAAGGAGGTCACCCCATGAAATACATTTTCGAATCCTAGCATTCTATTTAATCTTCGTTCTTGAGCTCAGACTTCAATTCTTCAAATTCGCAATCTTTGTGCTTTAGCAAGTGATTCTTCAAAGTCCGCAGTGATTAGTACTTTTAGTGGAGGCCTTTGAACCGATCCACATCTTTGATGATCTTCGAGCTTATTGAGATCATCACCACAGAAATCTCTCGGATCACCCTTTATTGTGTTGCCATCATGTGAAGTTGTGACTTTGGACCGACATGCTCACACTTTTGAATCATGACATCTTTCCATCGAGTAGCGGAAGCTTTCATCGGTTCATGATATTTGCAGCAGCAGAAAGGTAAGCATAGTATAAAAATATCGTAACCGTGTTATGTAGATATGCACCACCATGATTTCTTCAATTAAGTGTGGATGCCGTGAGCATGCGGCTTTGATTGACTCTCAATTCGATCACCGCAACCGTCCAAGTGTACCGCAAACACAGCTATAATAAAACACACGAAAGTGTCTTTGATCACTTTCGTTGAATTGAGGTACACGCCCACGGTTCCTCGCTGATCAAGACAAGTATCGCTCGTGATCGTAGGATTCCTAAGAATCTCCTTGATGTGGTTTCGCAATGTTCTAGCCGTTCTCAAACCGAACGCCTCAAAGAAGACAACACGGAGTGAGTGAACCAAATAATTGAGATTCACCGATTGATGAAAATGATTTGAAAACAATCGCGTATTGCTTGAAGAAAGAGTTTTGCAATACGACGAAGGTTTTATGAGAAAGATCAATTTTCAATCAAAATACTTTTGTATTAGAGAATGAGTACACATTCGACGTGCTAGCGAAAAGAAGAGATTCGCACATCGAACGGTTTTTCTAAAAGTATTTTTCAATCGAGATACTTTTGAATTTGAAAACATAAGTACACATTCGACGTGCTAGAGAAAAGAAGGTTTGCACATCGAACGGTTTTTCCAAAAGTATTCGCCAATTCCATTCTCGACCAAGGTTGATTCAAGAGTGAATCTCCCATTGTTTCTATCCGCTTGTCACAAGTTTGATCTTACGAGAAGATCTCACATGTCACCCACCAAGAGCTTGTTTGATGTTGGCTCTAGAAGGATTTCCATCTTCATCGTGAATACTTTTACATATCACTCGGATGTTCCGCAATACCACAAGGATAATGCGAGGACTCTTAATATATACTTACTTTCCACATTGTGTGAAAAGCAAGTCTTCAAGAATTTAGTGTCCTAACGAGATATTGTGGATGATCTCTTGGCTCTAGACTCAATAGTGCACATTTGGTTCCCGTGTCGGAGACTAGGAGAGGGTCTCCTTCTTCAATATCAACAATCTCTAAGAGAAAGTCGATAGATTATGTCGGTTCCCGTGAGAATGAAACAAGCCCTTTAAGAGGAACTTGAGTGGTTTGGGAAGTTTAGTGCAAGGCATCACCGGGTCCATGACGCCTTGTCTTCAATACCAGTGTTACCTTAGTAACCACCAAGAGTATATGTATTGAACCCGGTTTCGCCCTAAGGTTGAATTGATGGAGGGCTATTTCTTTTCACCCTTTTCACATTCATTTCTTTTTCATTCTTCAACCCTTCAAGCTTACCGAGACTTCATAACTAGAACCTTGTTGGGTTTATTCCAAGACTAGCTCGCCTCATCCGCACTCTTCCCATATTCTCTTTTCTCCTTTTTCAATATACCTAAGGACTCTACACTATCTAGTGGATTGTCCTCGGTAGATCCCTCCTGCTCGGCGGATCGTGGGAACAAATACCTAACCTAACCATCCTTATAACACCATGCATAAAGTAAATTGGTCGGTCTTTTGGTATTGTTCATTCCTTCATGAAACCAATTGAAAAATCATTTGAAAACCAATCAAGGTACTTGTGATACGAGATCAAAGCATTTTGTACCTTAATAGTTTTGATCATTTAGAAAACCTCCCTCAACATGTGCATATGATTTAGAAATTGTTTAGCACAAGGAGGCAAGAGGACTTTGAAATATTTTCTTTGATCACAATTTTCATATGAAAAGCCATTTGATTTTCATGGTAAAATTCTCCCTCAATATGTGCATAGGATATTTGAAATCATTTTATCACATAGAGGCAAGAGTTCTTTGAAGCACATCCACAATCACAAAATCCATTAAGAAAACCATTTGAAAACACAATCAAGGTACTTTATAAATCTCTTTAAAAACTTTTGTACTGATGGTTTTGCTCCCTCAATATGTGCTTCGAGATCGAAAGCGCTTAGCACATATGAGAGAGCAACCGCACAACCGAATCAAAACGATCAACCTTTATCAAATTTCATTATTAAATCACAAATTCTCCCCGATCAAAAATATCAAACCCTTTGAGATTTTGGATCCCAAGTGATTTAATTAGGTTTAGAAAACATGGGAGAAAATGTGGCCTTGTTTAAATACTCATCCGGTTTTTGATAAATCCTCCTCCTCAACATGTGCATTGTGTATTTGAAATCGTTTGGCACATGGAGGCAGGAGTGCCTTTAAAGGACTAAAACCAATTCCATTTAAAACAGATTTGAGATTTAAAACACGATCTCTACCCCGATCAAAATATCAAACCATTTGAGATTTGTGATCCCAACCGATTTAAATCATTTAGAAAAATTTGGGAAAGACGTGGCAAGATTCAATTTTGAAAGATGATGATAAGGACCATTTTAAGACATTAAAGATTGTTAGTGTCGTATGATAGTTTTAAGAGATCTTTAAGTAAAACAAAACAATTTCACAATCAAACAAGAATGTAAAAATTTCATTTTGAAAGACCTTGATTCTAAAGAAAAATCATACCATGACATAACATTAAATCTTTAGATCACCACTTTTATTGTACAAACGGACTTTTATGAAGAAATATTGTTTGAAAATATTTTATTTTAAATCACTCTCCCTCAATCCATGACCAAGTCAATAATTGAGTGACTTAAGTTTTGATAAAATGAAGTCCGTGATTTTCAAAATTTAGTCCAATATATTTTCAAAACAATATTTTCCATTTTCAAAACAATTTAATCAAATTTATTCAAAATTGTTTAAAATGGTATCCCGCACAAAGATACGTTAGTGGTTGAGAAGCTTCGTTGTTGTTGTTGTAGGGTTGAAGAAAACCGTCTCGCAGATGCAAGTGAGACTTCTTCACGTTGCATTTTGAATGCCAACCGAGGTCCAATTAAGCTCCGCTTCTTCAATCACTTAGAAGAAAACCATCTCACGATGCAAGGAGACCTCTTACGTTGCATTTATGCCAACTCTCCATTGAAGTCCAATTAAGCTCCGCTTCTTCATTTGTCAACCCAAGATATAGTTACCCTTTCCTTTCGCATCCAATCATCTTCAATTGTGGGATCCGGATCGGAACATTCTTATATACCAATATACCGCATACGTTAGTGAACACACATACAAATATATGGTGGTCGACAACACCCAAACAAGAATCGACTAATAAAAGTCAATTCAACATATCAATCGATCATATAAGGTATGGGAATAATGTGTTAATCAAACTCTAATCATCTAAACCTAACAATCATATCCTAGAAACCTAGTCCTTCAACATAGGCAATTATCATTTTTAATTAAGCACGAGGATAATTAAGAAAGTCCGTTAGATGATATAGATTTGAAAACATTCTCCCCTCAATCAATGACTCATTTTTTGAAAAGTTTTAAAAGTGTCAAGTCATTGATTGAGTTTTCAAATTTTATAAAAACTCGAATCGATTGTTTTTAAAGCAACTCATTTACCACCATTTTGAAAAACAACAAATATTTTTCTCAAGAATTTTAGACGGAAAACATTTGTGTAGGAACAAAGCATCCTTCGACATACTTTCCTTGTTTTGTTTTAGGATAAGTGCACGAAATATTTGAAAATTGTTTAGCGTAGCACTTTCCTTTCTTTAAAGAACGGGTTGCTATCTCAAATAATAGCAAGCCATAGTTTAAGCACGGGTTACAATCAAATAATCAGAAGCCATATTTGAAGCCCGGGTTACATCAAATAATCAGAAGCCATTAGATTTGTGACATGTTTAGAAAGAAATATTTACACCTCCTCGCTCGAACTTCATCTAAAGTCCCGTGCCATTATTGAATGACATTTCTAAGACCGTAGATGTTATCGATACCGTAAGACATGTCTTGGAAAACATATTTTTGGTATTTTTGAAATTTTTCGATTTTTATGGGATTTTGAAGGTTTTATATTTTTCTATTTTTTTTTGTTGGTTTTATTTTTCTATTTTCTTTTGTTGGTTTTATATTTTGTATTTTGTTTTTCGAATAAATATTTACAAGAGATAAATTAGTTTAAGAGAATGATGAAATGAGTACCGAGATAAAGATATCGCTCAAAGACGATGTAGAAGAAAGGAATCAACATCTCTTAAACTTTCGCCACCAAAGCATCCGAGGCTTCTAAGAAAATCGTCTCGAACATGAGCCTTCTCAATTTGAATCTTTGGTAGCTTCCCCAAACCGACAAACATCGAATAAAGACCATTTCCTAAGAAGTAGAGTTGAATACAAAGCGGTCTCATTGATTGAAGCTCAAGACTCAAGAACACGAGAACACCAAGTAACAAGTTGAAACATTGATCGCCCCCTGGTTATCAAACCGGATTAACCGACACGACCGATCACATGAACTCGCAGCATCCCCGATGTACACCTTACTCTTCGAGATTGACCATTGTCTAGTTGGGGAACAATATATCAACATCTTCATTTTACCAAGTGCATTCCGCTTATATAACATATAACCAATCAAGACATAATGTACACATGTACCCAACAAGAGTAGAGACGATGACATCCACGTAACATGTTGAGTCACTAATCATCTCTCGTGGATGTCAACTCAAATAACCGAATTAGCTCGATCAAGTGAACATGTTGTGCATATAACCGAAGCACTTTATCATAAACCGTATATAAGATGTCGATAGGCGATCATCTCACGCTCCAAATATTCTTCTCACATTTCTTCCAATCGAACATCAAGTAACAAAACCAAAGGTCTCAGAGACCACTTCCCCAAATAGTTGGAATAATATATCCTTCCCCAAATAGTTTTGATACCTCGTAATCAAGAAACATAATATATCCATAAACTTGAAATCTTGTGAGAAGAACTCAAATAGCCCAAGTGAATCTCGTGAGAATCAATCGCTACATAAACTCTCTCGACTATCTTTATCAACCCATATGTAGACAATTTGAAGTGACCATCGTTGAAGAAAACCCGATATACCAAACTTGAAATCAAGTCGAATTCCCGTGATTTGTGTCTTAAGCTTGCACTTAAAGATGGAAGAACGGTGTCGAGAATCTATGCTTCAAGCAAATCTCTAAGTACTCACTACTCAAACAAAGTATGAGACATTAACACCTCTTGCGATTATCCACACCGTCATATGCGTGTGACATCGAGTAAAACAAAGTAACTCCTAATAGTGATAGTTAACCGTGTCTTCAATCATCCACCTCGATCACCGGTAACTAGATAACCCAAGTCTTCAACTCAAATACTTAAGCCCGAGCAAGTTATCAAATAAGAACACGCCTTTGTGAACGCCAACTTCAACCTCAAATAAGTTATAAATGAGTAACTTCAAGTAATCAACTTGTGTCAAATGTCCAACACGTGAATAAACATACAATCGGATGTACATTGACCCACCGATCGAACCGAGCAAATGATTCCTCAACATCAATGCATTCTTCCTTAAGGTATACATGTAGAAACCGATCCGAAGATTTACCAATAATGTTTTTAAGCGGATGAGGAAGTCATTTTCCTTAATGTTCATGTGGTTGATTTACAATGAGAGGAGTGCACATTTGGAGAAGAAAATGAAACAATGATCCGTGAAGATTTGGCAAAGGAGTACCAAAGAGCGGATCACTATTCATGAGTGCAACCGCAATGATAGTCATTAACAACGCCTTGTGAAGTAACCGGAGATAAGGTTTCTTGAGAATTCCAAGAAGTACTTTAGATGGTGAACCAGTTGAGTCAATAGAAACCGAGCATGAGCTTCGTGTCGGATGATCAACATTCGTTAGAGGTTGGAAGTACTCATCAAACATATCTTTGAAAACAATGAATCCCAAACAATGAATCCCAATTATCCTTAGTAATTGAAGCATTAGGCGTTGGAGGAGTGTCATCAAAATCAAGCAATGAATCATTGCTAAAGAATCGAGCAAGTCTAATGGGGATAAAATTTTGGCTTTTCAATCTCCCCAATTAGTGCTCTCCCTAAACCGACGAAGATTTTCAAGTGTTCTTCTCACCGGATTTAAGAAGAAGTCTTTAGATCATCAAATGCAATTGCCTTTAGTCTTCTAATCATGTAGCTTTCAAATGTAGATTAGATCAGACTCGACCTTCTTCAAGATTATCCGAATGGGGAAATAGACAGCTAACATCTTCTTCACACCAAAGGCATTCCTGTTAACTTGTAAATAGCAAAACCCTTAATTAAAATCCTCCCAATCAAACAAGAATGTAAAGATGTTCATCAAAGAAATCACCAAAGAACTAGAAGCACTTTGTCATTTAATCATATCACCGTGTGAAGATGTCAACCAACGGCTCTTAGAAGAAACTACATGTGAAGATGATCCGATAAGAAGAATCTCGGTTCTTACATGGGTTAGGAGCCGTTTGACCATATATTCTCAAATATCACCAACCATGCAAAAATTCACACTTTTCTCCCTCAAGAATTGCATACAGAGATGCCATTCTTGATTAACCAAGTGATTATCATCCAAATGTATTATATTCACACTTCTCCCCGCAAAATTAGCACATGATGTCGCCATCTTCATTATATTGAGCAAGAGGAATAAGAGTAATTATCGAGTCCGGTTCACTTGATGACCAAGCGCATGGAAAAGCATGAAGCATGTTGATGAAGAATGTCGATGAGAATGGTCATAAACATGAAGATTTCTTCTTAAGAAGATAAAGCGCATCAAGCGCATACACCTTTCTTTTCTTTGAGGAACGAGGCCTCAAGTGTTATCTCGCAGACGCCATAATGATGAAGTACGAGGCCCGAATCGATGTGAACAGACGCCATAGCCGGTTGAATATCAATGTTGAGAAACTTGAACCCGTGAGTTATGAGATATCAATCCATTTGTGATCCATACTTTAAGCCACCCATGTATTGAAGGATCAAGTATCTCGAATCGAGTAAGGAGTACCGCACTAACATTACAAGCTTGATTGCATATATATGGGTTAGTGACATTAGTATCCAAACTCTTTGGGGTTTCACGGTCAACCTTGATTTTTCATCGAAAAAAATTTTCCGTAGGAATCCACCTAAGTCCAAAGATCCTTAAACATTCTACCGATGGTATCCACTTATGGCAAGGTCTAGGATTGTAAGGCTTCTTATACATAGTGGAAGACTTATCCTTGTTCCTAGTTTCCAAAGATTTAGCAGTTGGTATCCATCTAGGCTAAGTTTTTGGTTTGTATTGTTTCACAACATGTTGAACCTTAGTCGCGTTAGTGGTCTTAGTGGATAGTACCTTGGCATGTGAATTAGGAAACTGCTTTTATGTGGAAAAGACTCGTAATTTCTAGTTTTGTTTTCTACATGCTTAGCATTCTTATGCAAATAACTACTCTTAGTCGCACGCCAATCCCTAGTCTTTGAGTGTTCCTAGGTAGTGGTTTACAACTACTAGTAGTGCCTTGAAATCTCGTGAGAATTCCTCACCCTAGGTCTTGCACCTAAAATTCGCCTTTTGAATCTGCCTTTTTCCTAGCTTTTTCTAGATAATAGTTCTTCCACAAGTCATTCATATCATATGAATTCGGGTTTTAATGCTTGGTTTTGACATTGCTTTTGAACTAATCCTAGAGGTGCCGGGAGTAAAAGTAGTCGCATGTTGAGGATTAGAGGAACTAGAGGCATGACTCTTAGGTAACACAGTGAAGTGACCGGTTTTGACAAAACTTTTCCTCATCAACTTGGGAGGCAAACCGTGTTTTTGAAGATTTTGGTCTTTCGGATATAAACGCAGAGGTCGCCTAACAATGCATCGGTTTCTAATGGGATGAGAAACCGGTTTCCCAAGGTTGATGGTTTTGTAAACTTAGTGTTCACACTTTTCCCTACGCTTTCCTAAGCTCATTCTTTAAGGCTACAATAGCGAAACTCTTATCCCAAGTTGAGCTTTGAGTTCATCAATTTTTTCTATCAAAGAGTTTGTTTGTTCCATTGACTTAGTTCTAGCTTCTTTGATGACTCACTAAGTTCTACGTGATGCTTTCTCAAAGACTCATTTTCCTTTAGTAATTTAGCCACATAAATTGACAGCTCATTATTTCTTGTTATAATAGCATCAATGTCTTGTGTATTCATGACTAAATTACTTTTCTCATTCAAGATGTAAATATGTTTCTTCGATTGTAAATGGTTGACTCTTTGTCTTGAAGTCGAGCTTTCAAAGTGTTAATTTCAAAAGTTCACGGAATTCGTGAAGTTCCGTTTTTACATGGTTTGTTGTTGAAAACTTTCTTCTTTACTCGAATCGCGATTTCAAGTGAAATGCAATATTTTTCAAGATTTGAGAATTTGTTTGAAAGTTCATCAAAAGCCTTCTTATCAACCAAATCTTTGTTTTGAAACACTTAATCTCGACTCACCTCAAGAATGTAACATTTATGAAAGACATGTTCAACATTATGATCGCTTGTTTAAGTGCTTTAGCAGATGCACTATGTTGAACAAAGAAGGGTACCTCATTACATGACACCGCTCAATTTCGGTCTCATATCCGCATCCACAACATGTGTAACGAGAGTCACCGACCGGATGTGTCAAGCTTATCAATATCTCGAGCCTCAGATTCAAGCCAACCGATCCATCATCCGTGTTTTACCCGACTCATCATTATATGTTGACTCGACATTCTCGCATTCAACAACACCCGATTCTTTAATGATACATTACCCAACTTATCACAACTATTTCTCAACCGCACCGACACTCATTCACGTTTTCATCTTTTGTGTAACTTCCTCAATGTACTTCCACATTATCCATGAGTTGTATGAATGTCTCAATGAACACGCTAATTTCCATTCCAAAGGTGTTTCTTGAAAGACACTTCACCATTTCATCATCAAAATCGAGGAATATTCCCCTGATAAATGGTCAAATTGATCAAGATTACTTGAAGAGTCGATTAGATTCATCGCTTGAGAACTTCTTTAGTAATTTGAAACCTCGCTTGTTCTAAGTTTAGTAGTACGTTCTTGTCAAGATGGGAAAATCTCGACGAAGGAGAGCAATCGCTTGTTCGATCCATAGTTGTAGATAAAAGTAGTTTGAGGTGCCGATAAAGTAGTTGAAAGGGCTCAATGTTACATTCCTTTAGCATGGCATTTTGTAGCATTGATCGTGCATTTCGCCTTTTCAAAGTCTCGAACCATGAGATATCACATCCTCATTGATTGATTCAATCATCTTTAATCGCTCAATGTAGCTAACATTCTCATGGTTGTCCACAAGATCATACAATTTAAGCACTTCAAATCACCGGGTCAAGAGAGTAAGACATGATGTGGTAGAATGCACGGATTTTACAAGTCTATGATTCAAACCGAGAAATAGAATCTTCACGGATTTTACTAAAATCAAGACCAAACCGTTAAGCAATGACCAATGGAATGTGTTAAGATGACCGATGGATCGATACAATGAAAGACGATTGTGTGATAGGACTTTAGATTGTTCGTAGGAAAGTGAAATGTTGATTGGTTGAGATTTGGATTGGTTGATGCACGCTTTTACCGAGAATTTTAGGTCTAAAACTTAAAACCTCAATAACTTCCTTTCGAGCGGATTTGGGCCTCGAAAAATTGCTTCACGACATTTAGGTGAAACCTCACAATATTCTCCTCGCTCCGGTCGCTTTGATGTATAGAACAAAACGGAGTTACGGATCAAAAGTTATGGCCGCTTGAAGTTTTGACGAAAAGTCAACTTTGGTCAAACCTCTTCTTCGTAAAAATCAACCAAGTCGCTAACCCTTGAACCAAGTCGCTCTTGTCACCAAGTCGCGCTAAGTCGCTAAACTTAATTCGCTACACAACTAAGTCGCTAGAGTCCCAAGTCGCTAGACACAAAGCAAGTCGCTAGTAGTAACTCGCTAACCCTCAAGTCGCTAGCAAAATTTTGGCAAGAATTGCCACACAAGTCGCTAGAAATACAAGTCGCTAAAGAGCAACTCACATGCACCAAGTCGCTACCACTGTCGCTACTGTAGTGGAGAGTCCACTACTTGTACTTTAACTCGCTAGATCTAACTCGCTAGGTTTAAAACCAGAACTCGCTACAATTTTGTGAAGCAAGTCGCTATGAAGAAAGTTAACCGTGAGCTAAGTCGCTAGCTTGAAAACCTTATAAACATCACTTTTCAATCCAAAACAACCCAACCAAGATGATTCAAGCTAACCAAATGAAAACCTAAACACTTGTGATGATTCTAAACATGAAAGTACTAACAAAATTCAAACTTTAACACAAGAAATCAACCAAATGATGCAAAACCACTAAACTTTTTCAAACTCAAAACCACCTAAAACCACTAGAAATCCAAAGATGTGCAAGATATGATCTAACCATGGCTCTTGATACCAATTGTTAGATATTGGATTTCATAAACACATAACAAACAATAATATGGTCGAATTATTTAGAGGTTTTAGAGAGAGAAAGGGAGCCTTTCTAGAGAGAAAGTGAAAGAAAACATAGAAGGTTAGATTAAGATGAATGAAGGTCCAACCTCTACCTGGGAGGTAGAGGGTATTTATAGTTACAAACATAACGACCTCCTATCGGCCCGTGGATCGTGTATACAGTGGGTAAAGACCCGTCCTTCCTCCACGGTGTTGCTCTAAACTAAATAGCTAACTAAATAACTAGTAAATAACGTAAACAACGTAAATAACGTCTACGAGCTAACTTATGCTAGATCATAATTGGGGTGACCGACACTTCACTATGGAATTTTCTAATTCCTAACATTTTATTATTATGCAAATCTACAAGTTACTATTCTATTATAAATATTATGATTATGGAATGTTTAAGAATATTAACATGTTTTTAAAAAATTTGCAAAACATAATCCATAACTTTGTAGTTTTTTAGTTTGTTGTTCGAGAAAAATAAGATCGGATCCTGAGTAGATCTTAAAAATCCTGTGATCAAGATCGGGATCTTATAAGATCTTAAGCTTGCAAAGATCCTACATAGGATCAGGATCTATCGTTTTTGCTATGTAGTATCTTAACAACCATGGTCTTTATACTACACGGATTGTAAATCACAATTATTGGTGCGATGTCGAAGAAAATCGAGAACATACCCTAAGCAACTTTGCTTACCATGTTGCCCACCTTCTCGCGGTCGCCCATCGCTCCACATTATCTTCATCCACTTTGTGCCGTGTTTGATGTTTATTTGAAAGTCCTCTTGTTTCCTAACATGTGACGGATCAACATGATAAAAATTGGTAAAACATAATGATTATGTTAGAATTTGGGGTAATAATCTGTGGCAAACATATCATTCTATCGCCCTAATGGCTTTCAAGTTATGATCATTGCAGAGATTCTACAGGGTTATTCATGGACAAAGAATAAAAGGTTTAAAGTTCCAAGAAGTCGGTTTCTCAAGCGTTATTCATTTCTCACGATGAGTCATTTATAGCCGTTAGAGGGTCTTAGTGTAACTTAATCTCCTATTTAATAAGTCCCTTAATCTAGGTTACAAACACTGAGTGTGCGCCTTTTGTATCACTCTCTTCTCTACTTTCGCATCATTTCACCGATCTTGTCTTGTCTTTACATTTACATGATTATTGTCTCATTGACATTAATCTAATCTTGTAACATTTGATATTATTAATCTAAGTCGACTATTGCGCCTTAGATCCGAATAAAGGTTCTATTGTTCATCTTGTGTTGCCTATACTTGTGACATGGTATCGAGCTTGTGCTCATTGATTCTCTTTGGCAACAAAGGTGTGGTTTGGGGTTATTGCTATTGGCGTAATCACCGGTTATCTTCTGTTTACAATTTACCCTAGACTAAGTGAATCTAGGGTGATTGTGATTTGTTCTTCCACGCATATTTCTCTCGTAAGTCTAAGTCTTATCTTCTTTAAACATACAAGACTTAAGTCTCGTGGTGCAAACGGTAGACTAACATCTTGATCTCGCCACCTTGAGTGGTACGAATACCGCCTCCGGTTTACCCTAGTCCATGTGCTTGGTGCTTGTTGTTTCTTATTGCAAAGTCTTATTTACTTGTCTATTTACTCTTATTATTATATCCGTCTGTGATTCTTTGTCTGCCTTATTATTTCGCCTTATTGTTTTCATTATGGCTATTGGTGATGATAATGTTGGTGGTGGTGGTTCCACCGAGAAAAGCTTATCCTTTGGTGATGCTTTGTATTTACACCCCAATAACACCAATGGTACTCCCATTATTTCTATTAAACTCACCTGAACCGAAAATTATAAAATATGGAATATGGCCATGACGTTTGCTTTAAGGAACCATAACAAGTGGGGTTTATTGATGGTACTTGCATAAGAAATGATTCAAACCCCGCCTTGCTAATCAATGGGACACTTGTAACTCGCTGTGGTCACTTGATCCTCAACTCTCTCACTCAATTATTTGTCGGTGCTATTTATTCTAAAACCGCTTATGAAATGTGGAATGATCTTAAAGATACCTATGATAAAGTTGATGGTTCAACTATTTTAATTTGCACAAAACATAAATTCTCTTAGTCAAAGTGGGTCCTCTCTTCGATTACTATAACAATCTTAACTCTTTATGGAAACAATTTGATTGTATGATTAGCTTGCCTCCCCGCACTTGTGAGGTCGCAAAACATTTTGAAAACACAATCGCCTAATCAAGTTAATGCAATTTCTTATGGGTCTTGATGACTCCTATGTTCCCATCAAGCAATATTTTAACCGAGATCCTTTACCTAATGTCAAACTGCTTTCTCGTTGTCTCTCGGAGAAGAATCTCACGTAAATGTCTCATCCGGGAATAGCTCGCTAAACCCAATGCTACGCCTTTTGCCGCAAAAACTTCGATGGTGGAAAATTTTTGATAACAAAAGAGGTTTTAATAACAAAGTTTCGGTTTTAATAATGGTAACACTCTAATAGCAGAGGACCAAACATGAACCTCAAATGTACTAATTGCAAAAACCCCGTCATACCGTTGATAGATGTTATGATCTTGTTGGGTATCCCCGGATATGTTAAAAGAAATTTTAATGGTAAACCTTTCAAGAAGAATAATGTTTCACGAAACCAATTGTGTCACCGATAATAGTGCTAGCAACTCTCCTGCCTCCTTGTCTAATGAATGCTCTCGAGACTTATGAGTCTCCTCAATGACAACAATGTGTCATCCGCTAATGCCAACTTCAAGGTGTAAAATTTTTCAGAACCTTCTTTAATGGCGTGTCAAGTTTAATGTAAACTTCAACAAGTTTTTAACAACAACACTAAATCCTTATCCGAAACATCGCCTTGGTTGGATTGTTGATTCGTGCAAATCAAGACATGACCGTGTTCGAAATTTTTAATCAATGTTGTTAACATTTCAAATCTTGGCTTAACTGTTGGACATCCCAATGGTACTGTGCCTTAATTACTAAAATTGGTGATTTAAAGGTCAATAATGACCTAACTCTTTTGATGTTCTTGTTGTTCCCGAATACAATGTTAGTTTACTATCTGCTCATAAGATTGCTAGAGACAATAAGATGTTTGTTGGGTTTAATGAATCTAATTGCTATATGTGATTTACATCAAAAAGGATTGTGGGATTGGTAAACAATACAATGGATTATATATATTTGATATAGATTCTACATGTAAGATTACTTCTAACAACCGCACATCTGTTTGTCATGTCTCTAGAAATCTCAGCATCAAAGACTTGGTCATCCTCCGACCAAGTCCTACACATACTTAAACCCACTCTTAAATTTGATAGTTCATCCGAAACCGATCATCTCGTGATACTTGTAATAAAGCTAAACAAACCAGAGAACCATTTCCTTTAAGTGAACATAAATCCACTAAAATTGGTCAACTTGTTCACCTTGATGTTTGGGGACCATATAAAATCACTAGCGAGATGGTTATAAATATTTTTAACCATAGTTGATGACTATTCCGTAAGTGTGGGTTTATATGCTTAAGGGAAGGATGATGTTTATGTTTCCATTGTTAACTTTACTCATATGCTATCAAATCAATTTGAACACAATGTCAAAGTTTTTAGAAGTGATAATGGGACGTAATTTGTCAATAATAAACTTCAACAATTCTTTCATGAAAAGGAATTTACATCAAACCTCTTGTGTTTATACACCACAACAAAATGGCATTGCAGAAAGGAAACATAGGCATCTCCTTAATGTTGCTAGATCCCTTATGTTTTGTGGGAATTACCTCTATATCTTTGGCCCGAATGTGTTCTAATCACGCCTATGTCATAAACAAGTTGCCTCTTCGCCTGTCTGCAAGTCCCCTTCTTCTTTGTGTATGGGCATGACCTTCACTCTCTCTCCTTAGAGTCTTTGGTCGCTTATGCTATGCCACTATTCTCAACATCTCTCGACAAATTTGGTAGTAGGTCCGAAAAAGTGTTCTTATTGGTTACTCAAATGAAAAAAAAGGTTATAAACTCTTGAGCCTAGAAACAAAAATATCTTTTATTCCGTAGATGTCAAATTTTATGAAACCGTGTTTCCATTCAAAATGAAAAATTTCGTGTCAAAACCTTTTGTTGAAACTTATGTGCCTAAAGATTTAAACCACAAAAATTTCTTTGACTCACAAACAAGTCCCAATGATGAAGGGAGAGTGACATCCTATGATGATAGCACGGTGGTAAGTCATCCTACTAGGATTGATGAACCGCTTGCAACATCTATAGATGATAATACACACCCCGAGGGCAACATATCACATGAATCACATCCCGCCGATGCATCTTCCGATTCTCACGATACATCATCCGATTCTCACGAACAAGAAAGAGGCTTGCCACCACTATCGCTAGAAGGTCAACTAGAGTTTCTAAGTTGCCCAAGAATCTAAATGACTTTATTGTTGAAGGAAAAGTCAAATATGGGGTTGAAAAGTTGTTAATTACTCTAATCTTAACAAGGATAATTATTGCTTTGCTTCTAGTCTTAATAAAAGTATTGAACCCACCATATGAAGAAGCTATCCTTGATAGTAATTGGGTAGATGCTATGAATTCAAATTGAGGCCCTAAATGAAAACCATGCTTGGGATATAACCGATCTACCTCCTAATAGAACTCCCATTGGTTACAAATGGATTTTAAAATCAAATATAAAGCCAATGGTGAAGTTGATAGATACAAGGCTAGATTAGTTGTTAAAGGCTATAACCAAAGGGAAGGAATAGACTATGATGAAACTTTTTCCTGCTAGAAAATGTTCATCGTTAGATGTCTTATTGCCTTAGTCAGAAAAACAAATGGCCTCTTTTTCAACTTGATGTTAACAATGCTTTCTTGTATGGAGATCTTGATGAGGATATCTATATGACCATTCCCAAGGGTTCAGAATGAGAACAATAAAATAAAGTTTGTAAACTTGTCAAGTCTCTATATGGCCTAAAACAAGCTCCTGTGAAATGGAATGAAAAACTTGTCGTTGTTTTAAAAGAAAATAACTTTGTTCAATCATAATGATCACTCCCTGTTCACCAAAACAGAGAATAACAAGTTTATTGCTCGCTTGTTTATGTGGATGATATTGTTCTTACCGAAACCGCATTGATGAGATAAATCTTTTAAAGAGTTTCTAAAATCCAAATTTCATATCAAAGACTTGGGAAATCTAAAATATTTCCTTGGCATTGAGGTTTTAAAACTGGAATGACATTTGTCTTTCTCAAAGAAAATACTGCCTTGAACTCCTCAAAGAATTTGGTCTTTTGGTGCAAACTCGTGTCCACTCCTATGGAACCCAACTCGTGCTTCCATACATTCCCACCGCCGATGACCCATTGCTTGTCAACATCATCGGTTATCGGGTTACTGGGAAACTTATCTATCTCACCCATACAAGACCGACATCTCATACTCGCTCATTGTCCGCACAATATATGCATTCTCCCTTAAAATCTCATCCGAATGTGCCTCAATGTTCGAGATATCTAAAAGGAGCTCCGTGAAAAGGTCTAAGGTACAATTTCAAAGAACTCGAAAATCATCTTGAAGGATATAGTGATGCCGATTGGGCCAAATGCAAGAAAACCGTAAAATCATCACATGTGTTATTGTGTTTTCTTCAATGATTGTTTGATCTCATGGAAAAGTAAAAACAAAACACTCTTTCAAAATCTTCCATGTAAGCAGTATAGATCTATGTTCATCGCCGTCTGGAAATCATTTGATTCAAAAATCCTAAAAGATCTAAAAGTTGATATCAATCTTCCCGTTAATCTTTTTGTGACAACAAATCGCTTTACAACTTGTCACAACCCTGCTTTTCATGAAAGATCAAAACACTTTGAAATTGATGTTCACTTCATCGTGAGAAAATTGCAAGAGGTGTTATAAGTGCTAAGAAGATTGGCTCTTCAAACCAAATCGCAGACATTCTCACTAAAATCTCCTGCTTACCAAAGATAAATTTTGTGTGAAAATTGATATTGTTTGATATGTTTGCTCATCGATCAAGGGGAATGTTAGAATTTGGAGTAATAATCTGTGGCAAACATATCATTCTATCGCCCTAATGGCTTTCAAGTTATGATCATTGCAGAGATTCTACAGGGTTATTCATGGACAAAGAATAAAAGGTTTAAAGTTCCAAGAAGTCGGTTTCACAAGCGTTATTCATTTCACGATGAGTCATTTATAGCCGTTAGAGGGTCTTAGTGTAACTTAATCTCCTATTTAATAAGTCCCTTAATCTAGGTTACAAACACTTGAGTGTGCGCCTTTTGATCACTCTCTTTTCTACTTTCGCATCATTTCACCGATCTTGTCTTGTCTTTACATTTACATGATTATTGTCTCATTGACATTAATCTAATCTTGTAACATTTGATATTATTAATCTAAGTCGACTATTGCAGCTTAGATCCGAATAAAGGTTATATTGTTCATCTTGTGTTTCTTAGTTTCCCCTGTTTTGTACAATTTCTTTTTTGGCTCTAACTGATGCCTTTCTAATAGAATTGGCCTTTCAAATAAAAAATATAGTCGAAAGTGTACATTATGAGACAGGGAACTCGTGATTGTGAGCAAAGAGACAAATAAAGGAAATGTAGATAAATTATAACAAAACAAATCCAGATAATCTTAGTAAACAAGATTTATGTAAATCCCTACAAAAATATACAAACTCAACATCTTAAGACAAAGCGTAACGGGAAACTCACTAAAAATAACACCAAGAAAAACCCGGTCTAAAAGCCACCAAAGGGTCACACCTATTATCTAGCATATCCGTTTCTTTTAGAATGATAAGAATGATAATTTTGAGTATTTCACACAATTATACCACAAATTTATTTCACATGTGTTATTTGAAGTCACAACTATTTAATTAAAAAAAATTTCATATAACATTTAATACCATTAAAAAACAAGTCTTTTGTTATATCGGTTTCTTTTAATGTGAGCAAGAAAGATAAATGACTTAACGAGTAAGGTAGAGTAGATGAACTTGACACCATATAAAATTCGTGGCTAACGTACCTAACACCGACTCATATACACGTTCTCATTTCATTGACTTTTATATAAATTTCTCTCCAAACTACCACCACAAAACACAACACTTCAAACACTTTCCATCAACTAAAAAACATATCAAAGATGCCAAGATCACCACCCACCACCAGGGGAGCCAGAAACAAACATGATCGGATAACATGATCGAGTGCACAAAATATTTTTAACCGTATATAATATAATAGAGTTTAAGATGCTAATTAAATAAGACTAAAAACACATTTTAATGGACCGGGATCATTTAAGATACATTTGAGAAAAATCGATATTTTTTCTTAAAATTAACACTAGATCAAAAAATAAAAATAAAAAATCAAAGATGTTACCCTCCACCACCTGTAGTACACGTGGTCCATCACCCTCCACCTCCACCAGTGGTGCACCACCCACCTCCACCTGTGGTCCACCACCCTCCTCCACCTGTGGTCCACCATCCTCCACCACCACATAAGCCACATGCACCACACCATCATCATCACTAGTTTACTCTATGTGATGGGTGGATATGAAGCAGATCTACTGGCTAGAAGCACTTTGTTTGTTGTGTTATGGTTGCTATGTTTCTTGCATTGTCCGGGGGCTATCATGAGCTTGAAGATTATTTTGATGATGATTACGCTGCTCAAGTCTCACGATTTACCAGGGAAAATGGACTTTTGTGACACGTATGATGTCTTCTCAGCCGTGGTAGGAAATAATTTTATTTTTGAGGTCATAAATTGGCTGTCTTTCTTACGCAGTTGTTTTGTTTTTGCACATTTGATGTTTGTTCTACGCCCACGTATGCGCCGGTATTGGAGACTCACCTCATCCGTCAGACTTAAAGCCGCCAAGTAATATATATGATCCCTTACCAAAAAAATAAAATAAAAAATATGGTTGCTATGTTGTTTTTTATGTATTCATAGCATGTAATAGTTGATAGTCTTGTAGTAGATTATCTATGTTGTTGTTTTTTTCTACGTTTGTTTTTGTTTTGATGTTAATAAGGTTTTGGTCAATTGGTCGTGGATCTGCATATTGTTATTATGCTATGTAACTTGAGTATTTAACCTTAATGATGATTAGCTTTTGTATGTAATTTTTTTCTGTTTATGTTTTCCTTAAAATTTATTACCAATTGTCTCTAGGTTTCAGCCCTTAAAAAACTGGACGGCAATTAGTTAGTTACAGCTTAGTTCGGTGGCGATTATTTATTTGCTTTCTAGGTTTATATAAAATCTTGAAATAAGCACCTTTTGTTTATCCACCTGCCAAACATTTACTTGAACAGAATTGAATGGAAAGAAAGCAATAAAGGCTTAGTGAAAGCCTTGTTGATTAAGAGGAAAGTTGCGTTGAGCTCCATCGTATAGGAATCACAAGCGCAGAAGAAGTTAACAAGTGACCGATAAAAGAATTCTGAAATCGGCTTTCTAGCCAGCTTTGGAGAGACAGTAGCTTGTTCTGTGGCTGCAAGTCAATTTTAAACAATACCTCTAAACCAAACATTCTCTTTCACTGCCGAGCCCAAACGCACGTACTCAAACGCACCGGATTACACACTATAATACAGAAAGCAAGGAATGATAGATGGTAATATTTTTGTTCAAATGTATGAAATCGTGAAACAAATACAGTGGCACATATACATCTCTTCAGACAAACAAAATTTATATTCAATTTAAACAAAGTTCAATACATGTTACAGAATCTGGCCACACCAATGTTTCCGAACCTGGATTATTTTACAGCTCAGCTAAATTGTTCTTTCTGTCAACCTAACTTGTCCTCGGAAGGTTTGTTAGCTTTAACAAACTTTATTCCTCATTCTTATAAGTGGCAGGTAACTAGGTTACAATTAATATGTTGAAAGATTGAATAAAACGTTATCAGCGCCTCTGCAAACTCTACTTCCACGACATGGAACTTGAGCATTAGATGGCTCATTTGATTTAATCAGCTCGACTGTTTGTTTAGGTTGGATGGGATGGGCTACCAACAGAGCTGGGACGGAGTGCATGTTTCACAATACTAACAATCTCTCTGATACCAGCCATGTCATCGTCATTCCTGGACCATCTGAAAGAGGGATGTACTTTAACAAGTGTTTCTTGGAATGTGGAAGTACTTCGTGTCAATTTATAATGTATTTCTCATTAATTAATCAATAAGCAGGAATAGATAAAGCTACCTGGAAAAACTGATGCCGGGTAAAGAAGCAACCTCCATGAGGGCTTCATGCCACCGATCCGCCTTTCTCAAGTATTGTGGAGATCCTTGGAAACTCCGCAACATCAAATCTTTGCCATGTGCTATGATATATGAGGGTTCAATATGATAAAACACCGGTAAAACAAAATGATTGGAATGCCTTCTTTCCTCTAGGCACTCCACTAGATCATCAAGTTTCTTCATGTAAGTTGCAAAATTCTCCTCCAATACAATAACTGAAGCCCTTGATTCTTTAGCAGGATCCGAATAACAACACTGAAGTCCTGCTCTAAATAATGCGTTACTAAGATATAAATCGAATTTATCATTTTTGAACATTCTGAAGATCAAGTGAACGGAATCTCTCCTACGATAAAACTTTGCTCCTGGTGAATAAGCAGAAATTGGACGATCCGCTGTGCCCTGAATTAAAGGATTTCGACAAGCTGAATGGTCAACACAGTTTCTAATACCCGAATTAACCTTTTCTCTAAACTTTTAATCACGTAGAATAACAAAACAGAGCAAAGATTTCGCTGCATTCTATTATGTAAAAGTCCGCCTAATTATGCCTGTATGAAGATGGAAGAAGTTTTTTTAGTAAGATGATGAAGGGAGATCTATGCTTGACTGTCGACACAAGTTACAAGTCTTATTTAATATTTTCTCACAATCTTTTACAATGTCATGCCATACACTATCCCCAAAAACAATGTTATAACTAGGTTCCAATTTACCACTTGGATCATAAATAGCACTAGTGGCCCATCTTCCAAACCATTTTAAAATGCAACAAAAGAGAGACTGTAAACTTTGAGACTCTCAAGACCTGCAATCCTAAAAGAGGCAAGGACTCTATTACAACCCACTCAAGCTATTTCCTATAAACATTTAATCACCCTAAAAGGAAACTGCTTCTAATTCATATTTTCCAAAGGCTTTAGCAATTTACTAGTAGCCTTGTAGAGATAAAGAAAGTGAAATTCCTACACACAATGATAAAACTCTTACAAAATCTATTAAACTGTATATTCAATTACCTTAGTAGGTGCATCACTTCCTGTGCTTGATGTGTACTCCACACTTTTATCAACAAATGATGATTTGGACATCTCTGCAATCTCGTCAACAAATAATGGTTTGGACATCTCTGCAAGTGCAATCTCGTCAACAAATGATGATTTCCTCTCTGCAATCTCGTCAACAAATGATGATTTGGACATCTCTGCAATCTCGTCAACAAATGATGATTTGGACATCTCTGCAATCTTGTAAATATCCTCCTGTTTGAGTTTCGCATTTATAATAGTGCCATATTAGCAAAACTCGATAGTCGATATTTAACACGCATTATTTATTTATTTATTTGTTTATTTATTTTACCTGCAAAAAGATTATTACACTAACTAAAATCGGATTAAAGTCAAGTAAAAGATTATCGCTTTTATAATTTTATTTTTATTTTATTTTATTTTTTATTTTATTTTTTTTAACCCTAAATATAATCAATTATCATTAAAACAGACTTTTATAACTGATTACAATAAGATGGCGAAAGCAAGAACAATTTGCAACAAGAACCCCTTTGAATGGCAAAACCAATTTACTAAAATGAAATTTTGTGACTTTGGGTCTAAAATTACTTTGCACAACGCTATGCGATCGGGCATCCGTTGTGACTTAAGGGGTCTGGTGAACTTATCTTTTATGCCTAACTATCATTTTGCATATACGTTTATCACTAACTTAAAGGACCATATGGAACATGCATAAGTATAGGAATTTTAGAAAGTAAAAAGATTCGTAAACTGTTAATATATGTCTCCCGCACTGCTCAAGTAGGTGTGAGTTAAGACTAAAGTTTCGGAACTGAAGGTCGCAACTTTTTCCAGCAAAGCTTAGTAAAAATCCGTCCTTGTGTGCGACTCCGTATGAGGACCTCCTTCGTGATTGTACCCTATGCAGATCGGGCCTCCGTTGTAGTATGCAGATTGATATTGTACAAGTGGTGCTGCAACTTATGATACTTCTACCAAATAATTATTGGTTAACTAGTTTTAACTTTTCCTGATAGCCGTTAACTTCTTCAACTAATCGATCTCTACTATTTATAAAACAAAATTTGTCTATTCTTGAAAACTTAAATTTTTTTCAAAATGAGCAAAGTTGATTCCTCAAAGTACCCCTTAAAATAATTAACTTACATAATAATGTAATGGAGACATTTTATTAGTCGAAACTTCTGAGACCTTTTTAATACAGATAACTTAAATAAATCTTACCCTTTATTAATTGTGTCATCTTCGACAATGAATTTATATTACAAATACACGGCTTGCAGCTTTTTGAGCGATAAAGAATTAAATTTTACAAACATAATATGACAACAAAATTAAGCCTTGCACTATAATAGTAACATCATATATTTCTTTATTATTTGGCTTAGTTGTTTGAGTGGGTATTCGTCTAGGGACATATGGTTGCAACCGGTCTCATCAATTTTAAAAAATAAGCAAAAGAAAAAGAAAAAACAAATGGTTGCATCAAAGGTTAAATTAGAATCACAAGTTGGTAAATATAATCATTTGCTGCTATACACCGTCGTCGCTATACTCGAATATTCATCTAGTCACTAATAAAAATGATTTGACCGACCTTTTTTTTTTTTTTTTTTAATCACCCTGTTTACAGTATAAAATATGCATTCTAATCATTACAAACTTTCCCATAAAAATATTATTATATGCAGGGTAAATGTACAAAAGATTTATTATATGTCACTCAATAAATTACAAGTTGATTGTATTAAAATCTATATTGAATGGAGTTTTAGCGAGTATTCACCTTTACCTTCCATTTAACTTCACTCCGACAACCAAATTGTTTTCATTTTATTTAAAATTAAATTATACCATAAAGTAACACATTGCAGAGATTATTAGGTTAACTTTATAACGACATTAGATGTTAATGTGAATATGCATTGTGGATGCTTTTATACTTTTGTACAAGGTGCTTTAATATATTTACAGTTTACCCCGTTTATCTTATTCACGTAGTAAAATAGTGCGATACTTAAAGATATATCATTAGCTAATTTACCAATTGAGGACCGTAGGTAATGCATTTAACTGTCTTCAGTTCTGTAAATGATTGATATGACTGATTAGGTCTACCCGTCTTTCTCCATCCGCGTACCTCTGTAACATTGTGTGATTAAAGTAACTTTCTCTATTTGCCACTTAAATTAAACTCAAAACACCCATATGCAGTTTGACTAAAAGGACTTACCTGTGTCGTCAATGGCACTAACTAAAGTGCGAAGCCAACCAGGAGTCAGTCTGCCAAGCTCCATTAACTCAAAGAAATCACGCCGGCAAAGATAGTATGCACCTGTACTTAGTTTAAATCCTAATAAATCTCCTCCATCAGTTTCTACCAAGCCATTATTCTTTATAAAGATTTCATTTCCTACTTCATCATTGGTGTACACAAGGCTTGCACCACACTCTTGTATCTCCAGTCCGTTCATCACGATAATAGACACATTAACTATATCATGAGCATTTAGTTTGTTTCCAATTGGCCAATAGCTTAACCATATAGCAACTTTACCAGGTTCAGGCTTGCCAAGACTTTGGGGTTGTATATCAATTCAACATGATTCGTTGTCTTAATTTTAGCAAACCATATCCAATCATCACCTGATATTTTATATCTGAAAGTTACATTTATTCCTATGAGCCTCGCTTTTCTGGGACACTCCGCACCTTAAAGGATAAAGATGTTGATGGTGTTTTTAATATATACTCAGGCATCATTTCTGGAACATTTATGTCTGGTAGAGATGTGCTCATGATATTGAATTCATACAACATCTGCAGCATTCAAGCAAAATGGTTCAGTTACTCGATTAGTAAGTTAGAATGTGGTATCTCGATAGTCGATGAATTAATCTGTTTGTTTGATAATGGAACTACAAACCTGGATTTGACAACTTCTTCCTTTCATGAGCTCATCATCACCAGCCAAACACAGGTGATGATTGTGATATTCCTTTAGCCACTTCATATGTCCCAAATCGGTTTCATTGAGTTTGGCTACTGGAACCAATTTAATAAAGCCTTCAATTTCTGACAAATTAACACACCCTTCATAGCCTAACTCTTGCAATGTGAATCGATGGGATTGGAAGGTTACCTTTTCTAGTGACTTACAATAATATACATACAATTCAGCAAGGTTACTAGGGAGAGACACAAGAGATTTGAGCCTTGAGCACAAGCTCAAGTCAAGGACCCGAAGATTTTTAAGATGGTTGTAACTAGGTAGCTGTTTAAACAGACTATTTCCTAGATTCAGATATTGCAAAGATAACTGATCACTAAAACTAAGTGGAAAGTCATCGGTACACTCAAGAGAGCAGTCCTTGAAGAATATACACTCTAATGAGTGTGGCAAAGAAACTGAATGTTGCAGGCTTCGACAACCTGTCATGTTCAATAGAGAAAGGTTCCATAGGTCTCCAAGGGATTCGCAGACACGAACCAAATCGGAACAATTCCAAAGAATCAAGGTCTCAAGATTAGGGACTGCGGATAGATTATTGATTTCTTTTAGATACAGAGAGCTTTTAAGATTTATAATCTTGAGCGACGGAAGTTTCTGCTGCAGAAGTAATAACAGAAAGAAAAAAAGAAGATATATTTAGCATTGCACACAGTCACACATGCATAAAGATGACCAGGAAAAGAGAAGGTAAAGCAACAAAAACAGGTGGATGTCAGATTCCCTACCTGGGGCAGTGTGAAATCTATCAGCCGGCTATAACTCATATCTAAAGCAACCATGTTATGCATATCTAAGGGTTTGTATACTTCAATGCTATCAAATCCTTGCAGGCAAAGCCATCTCAAGTTTCTTGCAAAATCTTTTTCCCATGGATATAGACGCACAAAATTGATCTGGAGCAATTCTAGCTTATCCATCCCTGCAACAGAATCAGTGCGAAGCCATGGCTGCAAATGTAGCATTAAGAATGTTAGTAACTATGCGGCTATATATACCTCATAACTACATATGAATATACAAAAATGTCCCAAGTATAATAATTACTATGTCAGTATAGTAGCTCCTTAAAAAACTTCTCAAACCCTAATAGACATGGGATTCTACAGTGGGGACCCAAGTTTGATTCCTGCAGGGTGCAACTTTTGTCATACAGGCCTATATCATGTCCGTGTTTTAGTACAGAAGTTCCTAACGTCTCAATTTGTCCAGCCTTCTTACGTTTCAGCTATGTACCAGTTAGTGTTAGAATTATAACCACATATACACAAAGGTGGAACAAACATTGTGGATCAAAGGATTACTTTCACAATTGATACAATAAACTGAGTCCCTGTAAATACTAGAACATACACTCTTGCAACTCCTAACACATAACTAACACTAACTATGACATAAAGCTACCATTATTACCACTAACTGAGATTAAATATACAACTTGTTGGGCAATTAAACAATGCCTAACACCACAACAAAGCAGATAGAGGCTCCCAGAGGCTACTAGAGTTCTCCAGAGCCTTAAAGAGCCTACCACAACGAAAAATAAGAACACAAATGCAAAAAACAGAACACCCACGAATTTATAGTGGTTCCCACGATTTAGGCAATCGTGGTCAGTCCACTCTTCAATGTTGTCCTTAGCTCCTTTTCTATTGTATTTTTGTATTCCTTGAAAGTATCAAATGCTTGATCTTCCGTGTTTAGGAAATACACCCACATATATCTTGGATAGTCATCGACTAGTAAGAATATGTTTCTTTTTCCAGATGGTGTTGGTAGTGTAATTGGTCCACATAAATCTCTGTATACTAAATCTAAAGGTGAGGTTGATCTAGTTTTTGCTTTCTTGGGAAATGGCGCTCTACTTTGTTTACCAACTAAACAAACATCACATATTTGTGTTGTATGTTTAATGGCAGGTATTCCTTGAACTAACTCTCTTTGAGTTATTGATTTTAGTGATTCAAAGTTAAGATGTCCTAGTCTTGCGTGCCATAACCAAGTGTTGTCCTTGGTGTTCCCTATTCACTATCGTAAAACAGTTAAGTATTTAAAAAACAAGTTAATAGTGAATCAATGACTGATAAGATGTAAGTAAAACACAATGAATAATTTTTAACATAATATTCTTTATTAGAAATGAATCAAACAAGAATACATTATCCAAGTACTTATGAATAGTACTGGGATTGAAATGACAAAGGTGTAACTCCTCACGAAGCTCAGCCGAGTCCGAGCACAACTACAAGGACCCACCGAGCTATCTCGTGGATTAAGTCAGATTTAGAGGAGTGAAAGACGGCTGCATGTGTGTGTGTTTTACAATTCACAAGCTTAAATCTTTCACCCCATCTCTTATGCTATTTATACATGTTTAAGTTTTAACCTTATCCTAAGTGACAAACTGACAATTGCAGAAGACAAAATACTGATGTATTTTGTCTCTGTTTACAAAGGCTATTCTAAGTAAGAGAAAAGGTTGCTTTCCATAGGTCAGTGATGACACTGAGCCTGATAGTTAGCTATTCAGGGAAAGTTGACTTTGGTTGATAAGGACTTCGTCTTATCTGGTTCAAACTTGTCCCGCCTTATCCCGCTCATTCTTCAGTCTTCAAAGCCTTCAGTCTTCTATATTAGTTTGTCTTCAGTGTAAGTAGCTGGCGAGGAGTTTTAGGGATTCAGTGAGTTATTGTCATCACTCATTGAATCCACCATCTTCTTGACTCAGTCTTCACCCTTTAAGTTTCGCCTTGCCGAGTGGAGAGACTTCTTCGTTGCCTAGTACCGAATATCTCGAAGATGGCTCACCGAGGACTATGCACTCAAAGGACCGTTAGCTTAATGGCCTAAACACTTAGGGTATTTTCTATTCAAATCCTAGACTTAAGGGGTTTGGGTATTTATGAACCCAACAGCCTCCCCTATTTGGATATACAAATAGCCTAAGTGTTTGATCGTTGTAAGTGAGCAATTGGCTTCTTCTTACACTGAATGTACTAAGAACATAATATGGAACACTGAATATTTTAACAAAACATACATCGTTTATTGATCACATTACAAGGTTCCTATCACTAGTACATAAAAAGAAATGAAACCGATGTCAATACGTATGGATCCCCAAGGCTTCAAGCTGACTTTCTTTGTGATGAGTGTTTCTTTGTCGTGGTGGTCTCTTATTTTGGCATTTAAGTCAAGCCAGAACTTGACATTTGCGTGAGTCTCAATCGAGAGGCCATCGGTATGTAGCTCAAGATTGTAGCCATACTAGCTCGATCAATGTCACTCCACCTTTGACCGTTGGGTTTCAGAGACATCAATAAAGAAAAGTCCTCTTCGTGCTCTTCTATCACAAGACAGTTTACAAACTTTACACCTTGTGTAGCTCCCTATTGCATTCTAGTCCGTGCACTTTGATCTCGTGCTCGACTCACCCTCTTTCTTTGCCCTGTGGATGATTGAGGTTGAGATCCTCGAGGTGCAATTAAGCGTGATGAATCCTCAGTTGTGTTGGTGCTTCCTCGCCTTTCATACCTTTTTCGAGCATTTTATTAACCTTAACCATCGCATTCTTTTCTTTTCAATAATTGGACCAAGCTCATCGAGTTCGATGATCCCAAAGTCGTTGAATTTCAAGGATCATGAAACTCGAATGTCTCTTATCATCCCCCAGACATTCATCGCCATTGTTTGGACTTGGGATGATTTTGACATCGATGATCTTCTCATGCATCCTCCTCGCTTGTCATTGACCGCTTGTAGTGGTCAATTCTCTTCATGATGGCTGCAGCTTTCTGCTCTTTTCATCCAATTTCTTTCTCATTTCACCATTTTAGACTGAGCATCCTTGAACTTCTCGTCACTCGACCTTTTTGAAGCTTCTTAGGATCAATTCCTATATTTTCAGCTTCCTCAGCAACAATTTTTACCAATGCTTATTTTCTCTTTCTTTCTTCTTCAGCTAATTTCTTTCTCCTATCTTCCTTTGCAAGGTAGTTAGTTAGCTGTTGTGGAGTAAGCAGGTACTGAATGTTGCCGATCATATAGGGAATCTTCTCAGGCTCAAGTGTTTGCATTATAGCCTTTCCTTTGTCCTGGCCTGAAGAAGATGATGCTACCAATGGTGGTGTTGTTGTCATGATAGGTGTTGCAACTGTCATTGTCAAGGTTGTTGTTGGTGGAACTGATGAGATGGGTGTTGCTGAAACTGGTGGAACTGATGAAACAGGTATTGCAGAGACTGGTTGAGCTGGCTCCCCCTCAGTGTGAGAGGAATTCTCTTCAGTGGTCTTCTCCCACTCAACTGTTGCCGCAACATTAGTGAGAGCAAAAGTTGCTTCGGATACTTGGGGAGTTGGAGTGGCTTGACCTTTGAAGGCTTGATAAATTTCGGTGACCATAGCCTTGATGTCGAGTATCCTGCTGAATACCGTGACCTTTTCTCCAGATTAGCCCGAGATAATTCCAAAGCGGTCATCCTAGCCCCAAGATTCCAAGCCATTGAAGATTATGCCTTAGGCAAAGTAGTCACCGAGCATCCAGAGAACCCAGGTGGCCTAAAGAGATCGAATCAAGATCAAGACCCCGAACATTGGCAGATTTTAGCATGGTGATTAGTTCAAGGAGGTGCGAGGAATTCTTCAAGTAAGCCTCGAGAGCCTCCATCACTTTAGAGTTGAGTCTTGGGTCTTCTTTGACAAAGATCCCCGATTTCATCTATTGTAACACCACAAGTCCAAGATGCTTGAAAATTTAACTGTGTGTTTATCCAACCTATGAAGATTTGGTACATGAGATCCCTATGTTCATCGGTGTTGGCATTGAATGTGAGCACATCGACTTTAGATCAAAGATAGTCGGGCGGCGCCAGCAGTGTGTTGATCCCATAATGTTTCAAGAACCCTGCAGTATAGCTTCCTTGAAGCTTTAGTGATCCACATAACTAGTTGCTCTCATCGCTGGAAGCATGTTGTCAAACCGCTTGAATTCATCGAGCCGGATAAGGAAGAAGAGTCGAGTCATTATCTTCGTCGGAATGGTGACTCTTTAGGCTCTTGTGGATCAGCCGATGTTCTTGCATGATTGAACATCGCCCACTTTTCTCCTCGCCGATAGAATTTCATCTTCACCGCCGCCTTGTTCTTCATCGAGAAAAGTATTTCATTGACCTCAAGAATCTGTCAAGAAACCAAAGGTAGTGATGGGTTCTATATCGGTGGGTGGTATTAATCCTCCGAGTCTTTGTCCCCTTGACCCTCGCATAATCGATGGGTTTTTCCCAGTGCCTTCACCGGAGTCGATTGTTGATGAGTTTCAGATTGGCGGGTTGGTTCACCCTTCGAGTCTTTGTCCTCGGCTTCTTCAAGCACCGGTGGGTTTTTCCTGCCATCCTTAGAAGCGAGCAAGTGATATCCCTATATCGGGTTGTTTGTTTCCCGAGTCTTTAGGATCATTCAATTGGCCCTCGACAAAAGCGATGATTTGCGAATATCCTCCTTGGGCGTAGTGGAAGGCGCCCCTACCATCGGGTTGTATGTTTTTGGATCTTGGGAGTAGTAGTTGGGACCAAGGCACCGATCGTGATGTATCGTTGTCCTTCTGTCACCGGTAGATGTTTTTGGTCACTAGTGGGTGGCGATCGACTGGGCTTTTTTGCCTTTTAGGTCAGGCTCCGTGAAGCCTCAGGGCCCGAGACTTGGGTTTGGTCTTAGTCCCACCGAGACTTCCCTTTCTTTTTAGGAGCAAGGTTTGAGACACCGTGTCCCTCTCGATTGTTTACAAAGAACCATATGGGCCATCAATACAATTTCAAGTGACTTAGGATGGGTCTTTTGAAAATTTGATGGACTCAAGATACCGATAAAGCAAGTGTATTTGTATTCCGGGGTAATTGCACCCAAGAACACTTAGAAGCACATGAGACAAACCTAGGGTACGAAATGTATTTCGCCCCTAGTTTTGCTCAAGAGTTTGTTACTAGATCACCAGAATTATGTCCCCAATGTCGACAAATGACCCCATTCATCATAAAGATGCCACCATCAACCGAATAGAATTAACTTGTTCGGTGGATGAGTGGTTCCCACGAGAACCTCGAATCAAATAAATGTGAGCAGGATCTTCCAAGCCGCATGAAATGAGTTCTTGGTGACGGGTTCTGTCCAAAATTTTGGATCCAAAACAATTTGTTTTAACCCATCCTTAACTGCTGAGGGTTCGTGATGAGCAACATAGAAATATTATTATAGTCAACCTCGTTGAAGTACAAAAGTTTTATAGTCTAGGGTGACTGATCTTTCCCCATTAAAATGATCGAATTTGATGAGATACTCCCGAGGGTGACGGGTCATAGGCCATCACTGTAGCCCGTAACTCCCCGAGGAGGTTTTGGTACGTAATTGATGGGGACCGAGTAAAGGCCTTTTCGGTGGGCGCTGAATAGAAACTTCATTATGTCCTTATAAGTTGGGACATTTGGGGGTATTTAAAATTTCCTATAACGTTGTTTGTTTTAAATTCAACATTACTGAGATCCCCTACCCACTGTGGTGCAAACTGAAGAGATTGTGTTCTTGCCATTTCCATTTAAAAAGTTTTAGGGTTTTGAAAAAGATATCTTGACAAGAACAATCAAAGAGTTTGATTCTCTTAAGTTTGTAGTGAAAACCTTTTGTAAATGTTTACAGAGAAGATTTTAGTGAAAAACTTGTTTTGAGGATTGAAGAACACAAAGATTTCTTGTTTTGAGAAGAGATTTTGACAGAGTTTGTTTGCAGAAATTCTTTGTGTGTGTTTTTAGTGTTTTGAGAGGGGTATTTATAGAGTGGTGAAAGGGGTGGATTATGCATAAATGGGAATTTGTAAAGTCAGTTTTTGAAAACGTTTTGAATCTCCACATTTAATGCCACCACTCCACTACCCGCAATAAAATCCCGGTTTTCAAGGAACAGTTGCAGTGCAAAGTAAAAGTGCATTCTGCAGTAATAAAATGTCCATAAGATATTTCATATGAGAGGGGGCATTTAATGCCAAGTGGGATGAGGTAAGTTTGAGGGACCCCTGACAGTAAGATAGAGAGACATATATTCCAATATTTAGTTGGTTTGTTTACCAACCTAGGACATTTAAGTAACTAATACTTGGTGCATTTAGTTACTCATTCAATGCTCAATATCTAAGATCAGGGTCCCTGAATGAGTCTTACTCATTCAGTGAGGGTTATTTTTGAGGTTTTGTTTAGGGAGGATGAACCATTTCGTAGAAAACTATCGAGATTGGGATTGGTTTTCGTGTTGTCGACTTTCAATGTCTAGCATTCCCAATTCAAATTTCGGTCTCGAAGGTAGGTTCATCTAAGGGTTTGGTGAAGATATCGCAAGTTGATATTCAATAGGATGAAATGAAGCTCTATGTATCCTTTGTTATGTGGTCCCCGATGAAATGATATCCGATATCAATGTGTTTGGTTCTTTGGTGAAGGATGTGGTTGTTGGAGATTGCAATGGCACGGTGTTGTCACGTAAGATGGGTACCATTTTGTAGTGGATGTCATAGTCACCGAGTTGGCTTTTCATCCATAATACATTGGTACAAAGATCCTACAAGAAGAACATACTCGCCTTCATTGAAGACATAGCCACCGATTGTTGCTTTTAGCACTCCAACAAACCGCTTTTCCTCCAAGAAATTGACAGACCTTGAGGTACTTTTTCTTTCCATATTGCACCAAGATAATCAATCGTAATATCCTTCGAGGTCAAACCCCGAGCACTTTGGATAGTAGAGTCCAAGGCTTGGAGTTCCCGTGTATCTTAGTATTCTTTTGGTTGCGTAGAGATGGGATTCTTTGGGATTGGATCGATATCTTGCTATTAGACGACCGAGAATTGTATGTCCGGTCCGGAAGCAGTGAGATACATTAGTGAGCCAACAATCCCCTAAATGGGTTTGATTGACTGATTTGCCGGTGAGATCGGGTCCAAGGTTGTTAGAGGGACCATTGGTGTCTTCACCGAGGCACACGATATCTCATATTTCTTCAAGAGATTTCTAGTGTATTTCTCTTGACTGATGGAGATTCCTTTATTAGTTTGCCTGATTTGTAATCCGAGGAAGTATGTGAGTTCACCCATCATGCTCATTTCAAACTTCTTTGTCATCATTTTTTCAAACTGTTTGCAAAGAGTGTAGTTTGTTGAGCCAAAGATGATGTCATCAACATATACTTGGACCAGTATCACATCTTGTTTTGTCATGTAGATAAACAATGTGTTGTCTATCTTTCCTCTGACAAACTTGTTTTTTATCAAGAAGGCTGAGAGAGTTTCATACCATGCTATGGGAGCTTGTTTTAGTCCATAAAGGGCTTTGTCAAGGTTGCATACATAGTCAGGGAATTCACTATTCTCAAAGTCAGGAGGTTGCTGAACATACACATCTTCCTTGAGTTCACCATTCAGGAATGCACTTTTTACATCCATTTGGTAAACCTTGAAGTTCATGTAGGTAGCATATGCAAGGAAGATTATGATGGCTTCCATTCTTGCAATAGGAGAAAATGTCTCATCATAGTCAATGCCTTCTTGTTGACTATAACCTTTGGCTACAAGTCTGGCTTTGTTTTTAATGACAGTGCCATTTTCATCAGTCTTCTTTATGAAAACCCACTTCATTCCTATGAGAATGACATCCTGAGGACATTTGATCAAGGTCATGACCTTGTTTTTTCAAACTGTTGAAGTTCTTCCCTGCATAGCCCGAACCCGGCTTGGGTGTTTTAGAGCCTCAAGGACACTTTTAGGTTCTATTTCGGATAGGAAATCAGATATAGACATTCGTTGGTCAAGTCAGCTAGTTTAGCGACCATGCTTTTGTAGTATGCCCTCATTGGGTTCACCAATGATGTTTACAAGCTCAATGTCCTAAGATTTTGTCCACTTACTTTGTGGTCTAGGATCCGAGCTTGAAGTGGTCACTTGAGACTCAGGAGTGAGTTCAGGTATAGGAGCCACAAAATCATTAAGATCATCTATTGAGATGTCTTGTTCAGGTTGAGGTTCTTGAATCACAGGTTCCTGAACGTTTGGTTCATTATTACCTATCCCAGCAGGGACTGACTGATTTTCAATGAATTCACTGATAGTTGGTTGGGGAAGGTTGTGAGGTATGGCATAGTATGAGATGTCAGCATCAGCTTGGTATGAGGAGTTGATTTCAGTGTTGTACTCATCAAGAGGATATCTTGATGAGTTATCAATTCCTATTTCCTCCACTGAGGTATTTTTGAACATGATGCTTTCTGAACTCTCATCAAAGGTGACATGCAAGGTTTCCTCAACTTGTTGTCTCCTTGTGTTAAAAACCCTGAAGGCTTTAGAGACCAGTGAGTAACCTAGAAAGTATCCATCATCAGCTTTTGCATCAAACTTTCCTAGATGATCCTTGTGATTGTGAATGAACACAGGACATCCAAACACATGAAAGTAGCTGATGTCAGGAAGTCTACCTTTGAATATCTCATATGGGGTTTTGTTATGTCTTTTGACAATGATTGACTGTTTTGAGTGTAACAGTCGTTTTGATCGCTTCAGGTCGTAAACGTTTGAGAGGTCGAGCCATTTAACATAGTTCTAGCAGCCTCAATGAGTGTTCTGTTTTTCCTTTCAAAGAACCCCATTTTGTTCGGGGTGTAATGAGATGAAAAGTTTTGGAAGATTCCCTTTTATCACGAAATTCTCAAGCTCTTCATTTCGAACTCGGTACCATTGTCGCCGATTTGTTTAATGATGATGTCATTCGGTTTTCAATGTTCTCGATGAATGACATTATTGTATCACCACTCGACTCTTTTTGGATAGAAAGTATACCCAAGTGTATCTTGAAAATTCATCAACAATGACAAGTGTATACTTTCATGCTGGATTGATCTTGGTGACAGTCCAAAGAGATCCATATCACAGGAGGTAAAGGACTTTGATGGAGAAATTTTGTTTGGTTTTGAATGATGCTCGTGGTGTTTGCCTTTTTCACAGCAAGAGCATGGTTTATCTTTTAAAAACCAAAGTGATGGTAAGCCAAGGACTTTATTTTGCTTTGTCAAGTTGTTGATATTTTTGAAGTTTAAGTGAGAGTCTCTTGTGCCATGACCATTGTGAGCTTTAGTGGCTTTGGCAAGAGACAAGTTCCATATTGAGAGAGTGTTGACATGTCTAAGACATAAAGATCATCTCTTCTAGAGAAATCTAAACAACTTCTTTGTTGGCATTGAAAATGGTGCCTTACTTGTCATTGAATTGCACAATGTACTTAGCATCACAGAGTTGATCGCCATCGATGAGATTGTATTTTAGACCATTGACATAAGCTATTCTAGAGAAAACTATTCCATTGCAAGATCTTGAACCATAACCTTCCGTGGGACATGATGAGTTATCACCAAATACTACCTTGGGTCCCGGTTCCTTTACATACTTGTGCAGATACACCTTAACACAGTCATGCTTCTTGAGCATCCACTATCTAGATGCCAAATAGGCTCCTCGGCGTGTCTCTACACAAATAGTAAACTGGATTAGTTTTCTTGCGACCCACATACTAGTGGGTTTGGGTCTAAGGGTGCCTTGAATTTGGCAATTGACTCATGGTCGGTGGTTGAAGTGCATTGTGCTTCCACAGGTTTTGCATTTGGTGACTGAGGATGTTTCAGTGATTCGGGGTTGTTTGGAACTTCTCCTTGCTTGGATGACACTGTCATGCTGAGATGTCTCATGAGCTGGATTTTCGCAGATATCATAGCATGTGTTCATGAGACAATCATCCTGATGATGATCATTGAAGCCACAGTGTGGGCAAGGAGGAAAGGGTTTTGCTCTATACTTGTGACCAGATTTGGAGGTTGAAGCATACTGATGACCAACTTTGGTATAGTTTGCTTTCTCGAGTGAACTTATATATTGTAAGTGATCGAAGTTCGTGATCATCCTTTGCGCATCATACAAAAAGGATTCTATAGCGATTGTCGGTGGTATGACCGGTATAGTGGCACAAATCACACTTCGCTTAGGTTTGGTGTTTGACTTTGACTTTGAGGAACTAGAGGAGGTGACTTTGTTTCCTTGATTGATTCAGAACTTTTCGATGGATTTCATCTTTTCGCTAGCTTCCTCACAAGTTCGATCGATTCTTGAATTTGGTCACCTTCGGTGGGGACAAGAGGATGTGGAAGTCTCAAGAGGGGTAGACTCTTGTTGGATTGGTTTTGTTGGTCTTTTCAGATAGTTCTACCAAGTCCGGACCTTTCTTTTGGTGAGTGAGGATTGAATTGTAGGAGTAAGCTGAGCTTGAGTGCAACCACCAAGAGGTTTCAGGGTGGAAGCGATGCATTAGATTCTCGCTCAGCCTCGTAGATGTGTTCAAGATCATGGGCACATCGTGGAGTCCAAGCATGCTCTTAAGAGCTTGACTCGTGCTCTAGTATTCTTTCGTAATCAAATTTTGGAAGTTTACTCGTGTTTTCCCTTCAATCCAATCACCGGGCTTGGGAGTTGACAACATACCGGTAATCATGCCACCGCACACAAATGGTTTAGGACTCTAGTCTTTGTTGTGAGAGTTGGGAGATGATCCTCACCTAAGACTCTCCTTTTACTACTAGGGGCTCCCACAACATCAAAGACCCTTGGATTCTTAGCAGTCCAACTTTTAAGGATATCTTTTACCTTTTTAAGTTCATCTTGAAGAATCTGATTTCTTTTAACTAGTTCAGTGTTTTGAATTTGCAAAGTGACAGCATCAAGCTTTAGCTTGTTTTAAAAGAAGCAAATCATCCCTACACTTGTTTAATTCAAAACTTAACTTGTTGTACTTAGAAAAAAGATTTAATCATTGCTCCTCTACATAGTTAAGGTCAACATTGATATAGTTCATAAAGGACTGCCTATCAGAGTCATCATCCATAGAAAGTAAAATGTTTACCTTCTTCATTGTGATATTGACCCATTCTCCATTCCTAGCATGATTTTTCCCAACATCTAGCTTGTCCTCTTTTGAGAGGGCCATCAGCATACCGACATGCACCATTTCATCATCTCGATGAGACCGGCTCTTCATCCCAGTTGAAGGTTTCAAGAACTAGGCCTTTGTTTTTACCCTACAGTATTTAACATTGTTTGTTGTTTCGAGGACCGACCTCAAGTAATGCAAGCTTAGCTTTGGCTTTTCTATACTTAGACTCATAATCAACCATTTTGCTTTGATCATATTTGTTTTGAAAATTTTGATGAGATTGATAGATCATTGGTTGAAATTTGCTAAAGCCTAAAGACTGGTTTGACCCTGATGGTTTGTAAGAGGGTTCAGAAATTGTTTTAGAAAAACAGTCTTTGGCAAAATGACCTCTTTTACGACACTGAAAACATTCAGTGTCTTCGTTAGATTTAGCATTTGAAAAACTTTTGTTTCTTCGAATAAACCTTTTAGAGTTAGCGAGGAGTGCTCTTTCCTGAAACTCAATATTTAAATCGTTCATGTACTCCTCGCTTGTCCTCTCATTAGCCTCATCATCTGAATTTTCCTGAAAATCTTGAACTACACAGTTAGAATAAAAAGCAGTTGACACAGGATTGGAAATGGTTGTCAGGGATTTTTTGAATTCCTAAGACTTTTTCAAGTCAGGGTATCGTCTGTTGATGAGATTTTCCTCATAGAAAAATTTCCCATAAATTTCAGGGAGCTCAAGATTCTGAATGTGATTAGCATTCCTCAGTCCCTGAGAAAAATTCAAACACTTTTCAGGAAGACTGTTAACAAAATCAACATTGATTTCATGTTTGGATAACTTAACACCATCATTTGAGAGTTCATTTAGCAATGTTTTGTACCGGGTGTAAGTTTGAGACAGAGTTTCTGAGTCCTTAGCCCTGAAGGTGTTATACTCAAGTTTCAGGTTCATTATCCTGTTTTCCTTGGTATCAGATGGACCTTCATGACTATGGACCAGGTCATCCCAGGTTTGCTTAGTTGTACTACAGTTAATAACCAACTCCATGGTATCATCAGGAAGACAAGATATGATGATACTCTTGTGCCTTTGGTCCTGGTTGACCACTCTCCTCTCATCCTGAGTCCACTAAGCTTCAAGTTTAGGCAAACCTTCAGTAGTCTTTGGGACAAATAGACCTTCTTTAATACACTTTATGTAGTAAGGTTCCATTCCAGTCAAATAGCAAAGCATTCACTTTTTCCATTTGTTAAATTTACCAACTTCGAGTTGAGGGGCAATAGCTGAATAAGCTCCACCCTTTTTGTCGACTAGTTGGGGTACATCAAAATCAGCCATTAGGATCCTGATTTAAAAACAATTTTGAGCAGCTTAGAAAAGGGTTTTATAATCATCCTGCTCTGATACCACTTGTTGTTCCCTATTCACTATCGTAAAACAGTTAAGTATTTAAAAAAACAAGTTAATAGTGAATCAATGACTAATAAGATGTAAGTAAAACACATTGAATAATTGTCAACATAATATTCTTTATAGAAATGAATCAAACAAGAATACATTACCCAAGTACTTGTGGAATAGTACTTGGGATTGAAATAACAAAGGGTGTAACTCCTCACGAAGCTCAGGCTGAGTCTGAGCATAACTACAAGGACCCACTGAGCTATCTCATGGATTAAGTTGTACTTGGATGAGTGAAAGACGGCTTGCGTGTGTGTGTGTGTTTACAAATCACAAGCTTAAATCTTTCACTCAATCTCTTATGCTATTTATACATGTATAAGTTTTAACCTTATCCTAAGTGACAAACTGACAATTTGCAGAAGACAAAATATTGATTTATTTTGTCTCTATTTACAAAGGCTATTCTAAGTAAGAGACAAGGTTGCTTTCCATAGGTCAGTGATGACACTGAGCCTGATAGTTAGCTATTCAGGGAAAGTTGACTTTGGTTGATAAGGACTTCGTCTTATCTGGTTCAAACTTGTCCCGCCTTATCCCGCTTATTCTTCAGTCTTCAAGGCCTTGATCTTCTATATTAGTTTGTCTTGATGTAAGTAGTCGGCAGGATTTTAGGATTCATGAGTTATTGTCATCACCACCTTGAATCCACCATCTTCTTATTAACCCGCCTTCACCCTTTAAGTTCCGTCTTGCTTAGTGGAGAGACTTCTTCGTTGCCTCGTACTGAATATCCTGAAGATGGCTCACTGAGGGACTATGCACTCAGTGACCTGTTAGCGTTTAATGGCCTAAACACTTAGGGTATTTTCTATTCAAATCCTAGCCTTAAGGGGTTTGGGTATTTACTGAACTCAACAGTCCTTCAATTTTGCTATAAGGCAAACAGGTGTGCCTATCTTCAGACTTGCTTTGTATAGATGGTTTCTTTGTCTTGTGACTTTCATGAAGATTTTGTTGTCCATGTCATAAAGTCGTAATTCATCGTCTTCCATTACTACTTTACAACCGATTTTGGTGAATTGTACAAGGCTCAATAAGTTGCTTTTTAGGCTGGGAATGTAATATACATGTGATATGATTCTTTGTTTTTCATCATCACATTCTATTATGATTGAACCTTTTCCTTTAATCTCTATGTGAGATCCATCTCCGAATTTTACTTTTCCACTAACGTTCTCATCTAGCTCTTTGAAGTGTTCTCTCATTCCAGTCATATGATTGATGGCTCCATTGTCTAAGTACCATAGACTATCTACATTTGTCTCTTTATATCCTACATCTTCTTCGTGTAGTGAGCAGTTTGATCTTTAAGTTTTGTTACAGGTGGGTCTTCTAATATTGCCATTAGTAAGGTAAGCTCTAAGTCCTCCTCGACAAGATTAGATTGCATACTAGTATTTGGTTTTGAATAATACTTAGTTGCATAATGACCAATTTTATTGCATTTGTAACATTTTACTTTGCTAAGATCAATATGTGATTTGTTGAAGTTGTTGTGAGAGTTTTCTCCGTCTTTCTTTTCTTCCTTAAATTTTTCGTGGTTTTTTCCGTGTGAAAATTTATACTTCCCACGTCTACATCCTTTAAAGTGTTTTCCTCTATTGTCGTGCCGTGTGAACATCAATTTTTCTTGATTGTCCACATGTTTTCCCTTTTTGAACTTAATCCTTTCTTCGTAAGTCTTAAGTCTTCCAATTGCTTGTTCCATTGTCATTGTGCTTAGGTCGGAATATTGTTATATAGATGCGACTATTTGCAGATACCTATCGGGTACAACATTTAGTAGTTTCCGTACTAAAGTTGCATCTTTATTGTTTGTCATAGACTAGCGGCTTTGTTTACGAGAGTTGTAAGTTTTGTAGTGAAGGTGTCGATTGTCTCGTCTTCCTTCATGTATAACATCTCAAAGTCAGATTTGAGTGTTTGAAGTCTTGCTTGTTGAACTCTGTCTTCGCCAACGTGTCTAGTTTTCAAAGCATTCCAAATGTCTTTTGCGGTTTTGTGCTTTGTTTTGAAGTAATTGTTCTTCGGGTACGGCTTGGTAAAGAAATGCAATAGCGGTTTTGTCTTTTTTCTTATTGGATTGAGTCAACTCAGTCGGCTCTATTGTTTCCCATAAGCCATTCGCTTCGAGAATGATTTGCATGCGAATTTCCCATAATGAGTAATTTGCGGGCTTTAGGATTGGGCATAGAAATTGGGGTGTACTATTTGTAATATTAGTACTAGATTCCTTATTACCACTGTCTTTCGTCATATCTTAAAGATATTGACAATAAATCTCCAAGAGAATTTTAACACGATGTGTGTTGAAATTTCTTTTTTTTTTAGTGAGCTCTAACGTTTTATTTTTCTTAAAGGTGTATAAAACTTTTATAGGTCTAGTTTTGAAAAACTATCCTGTGAGATTAAAAATTCTTAAATGAAATATCCTAAGGTTAATTACTCCTTAAAAGTTATTTCTAATATAATAAGCAGTGTAATCACTAGGTTACTATATTTTATTAAAAAAATTGATGAAGTACTAAATTTGAAATTAAAGTAACTTATCAAATAAAAATAATATATATCAAAATGATGTATATACTATATCTAAAAAAATGAAAGAGTGGTTTTGTAAATTTTGAAACCTGGAGGGGTTGATGGTCTAACCCGATGCCTTAAATAAAATAAAAATCCTTTGTTGCCCTAAATATTGAGCGCCTCTTTTTTATAAGTTTTCTTATCTTCTAATTTTATGAGATAAAAAAAAGAAACGTCTCTTTTAGATACTGAGAATATTTTCGTCTCTTCTTTTTGGGATTTGATCCGTTCTATTTCTCCTAATCTTTATGGCTTATTGCCTTCCTTTCTTCTCCGGTGTGTGGTGTTCTTCGCGAGCACTGATTCCCTCAATTGAAACTTTTAGGGTTTCAGTGAATTTTGGGGGTTTTAAATCCATGAGAGATATGGATGATTGGAGACTGTAATTAAGTTGATTGGTGACTCAATTAACGTTCTGGGCTTGATTCGTTAATCTGAACAGGTGTGTTTGTTCTAATTTTAATCGTTATAATTTTGCCCTAATTGATGACTTCGATATTAGTTTTGTTTTGAATCAAAAGGTAAACGATTTAATCGTTTCTAACCCTATTGGATTTGATAAAAAAAACTGTCTTCGATGTTAAGAAATTTTTTTTCTTGCGAAATGTTTTTCTGATGCCGGGTTTGAGTAATCACGATTGTGATTGTTCCCTTGTTGCGACAGAAACAGAAACACAAAATTGACGTCTTGATTTGTGTTCGAATTAATTTTGCATAAAAAAAATCGAAACAGTTTTTTTTTTTCTGAAACTAAACGAAATAGATTGGTAAGTGAGGATTTTGGTTAGTGTGACCAAACCGCTCTGATACCAATTGTTGGCCTCAATGGGGTATGGATCAATGGTCTTTCTAAGGTAAATCAAAATATACCAAATAGAATTGAAAACAAAGATTCTGTAAATTGCTTTGGATTAATCAATATATATCATCAATGATTCTGTACAATATTGCTATCTACTTATAGTAAATGAAAGGGTACAAGTGAAACGACATGTTGGTTCACAATATGTCGGTTTGGGATGTTTGTAACTGCCATTCGGCAGTTATCTTGTAACTGTCAAGAAACTGCTTTGTTGACTTTCTGTGTTTGACTTCTGTGTTGACCGGGTCATATGGTGTTGACTGGGTCGATTAGGATTAACCCAATATTTATAAGCGTGAAAACCCTAGACCTAACTTGCTCCCCAAGATTACAACTTAAAGCCCGAACTAACTACATATGGGCCAAGCCCATTACAGTTTATGCCCAGCAGGGAGGGAGCCTCTGACCGCCTTTCGGAGCCTAGCTTCGGACCCTATATCTCGGAGCCTTCGTGAGCTTCTGCTCGGAGCCTATATCAGTCTCCACACACTCAACACAACTCTTTAGTATTCCATAAGTCTTACATTAAGAGTACTAATTCTAATTGTAAAAACCACCAAAAAAACATTTATTCATAATCTTTACCATCAAATTCAAGTTTACTACTTTCCAAAAATTAGGAGATATTTCTAGCAAAGTACTACTTGTTGATCAGCATCATTATCTTATTCAACTTGAGAGTTTAATAAGCTATTCCTATGTCCAATTTCCGGGGTTAGTTCAAAGGGTTAAATGATACTTTCAGTGAACAAGGGCTCAGTTAGAGCATCTAGCGCTGTTCGAAGGTGCATGACACGCTTCAAAGCAATGGTATTCACAACTTGTTGGTATGCATAGAAGCATCAAAACCAAATACACATTTTCAAGAGGTGGTGTATCTCGAGACTTCTTTGATGAACTGCAGTGCTTTGGTTTGCGGTTGGATTGATAGTAGTGTAGGGATAGATCTCTAGTGTGGGTTAGTTGGGTAGTAGATCCTCTTCAAGCCCTGTTATACCTTCATGATATAATACTTCTAATGTAAAAGTTCGTTAATATTAGCTTAGCTTGATCATGCCCTCCCATTATCTATCAATGACTGCTTCTAAAGAAAAGAGGGTTTGGCCTTGTAGCTAGCAGGCGATTCGCTTAGAAAGGATCGAGTGTGAATGAAGGTGAGACCCACTTATTTAGGCTTGGGTTTGAAGGAGGATTGTTGGTGCAAACCCCTAAACCTGTAAAAAAGAGAGGATACTTGCATATAAGTCATCACACTCATTCTATCATCAATTGGTTTAAATGGATTTGAGCATTGGCATAATGTGGACTTTATTGGTATCGGGCAAGATATTATTCTTAAAAGTAATGTGTAATTGAATAATCAAGATTCACAACTTAAGATTTAAGGCTAATTAAATAATGTTAGTTAGCATACACCTCTTACCTCTATGGATTCCAATCCTCTTCTTCCTTGAGTAAATTCAAGTCAAGTGCGGACCTTTCATTGTTTGTGAAGTCTAAGAGAAAGAGAATAAAACAATAGTCTCTCGGATAAGATAGAGGCTACAAATAAAAAAATAATAATAATAATAATAATAATAATAATAATAATAATAATAATAATAATAATAATAAATAAGCCTTACGAATGAACATTACCCCGAATTTTAAGAGTATCATAAGTCGGCGGACCGGAGTAAAACGTAAGGTGGTTCCTGCGTTAATCGAAACAAAATTCCTTTACAATATCAACGAAGCAAGTCGGTCGATCGGGTAGAGGTAAAAAACTTATGGGTCAACGGTGCGACAACAATTTATTTCATTTATTTTCACCTGTATACTAGAAAACAAATTTACTAATAAGTAATTTAAGATAGTTTGCAATATACTGTATGCATTAATTTCAAGTTCAAGAGAAGGAGACAAGAACCTAAAACGTGAAAATTGAAATACAAAAGGGATAAAATGGTAAATTGAACTAAAATACAACTTTTTCATATGTACTTTTTCACGTGAGTGCACCGCAACTCTTCCACTATGTTGTATTTTATCTCTCTTCTTAAACATCATTCAACTCTATCGCCTTCCTCATCTAAATAGTATCATACAAGATTTACAAACAAAATTCAGTTCTCGCCTTTCTTTACGTTTTACTTCGTGGTTGTTTGAGATCTAAGGTGGTTCCCAACTCATTTCAAGGTAGGTCCTAAAAATCACTATACATCACTGTATATAAATTTGATGTGTAAGGTGGTTCCAGGCACCACCTACTAACACGTAGGTCCGCCTCTGTCATAAGATTCCTATTTCGCCATACTCGCTACGACTTGTGACGATCATGATTCTGGTCAACTAATCTTTTCCCATGTCTTGAAGCAATCTATGCATCATTAACTTTTGTTTGGTGCAACATAGAGAAGGCATCTCTTGGTTAAAGTTTTAATTTAGACATGGCAGAGTAATCAGCTCCAATATTTTTACCACGTAATTTATGTCCATACCAACAAAGATACAAGCAATATGCAAAACAACTCTTTGTCGCTGTCATATGGCAACGAGTCATAGCTCCTTTTCGAAGACACTAAAAATATCAAAATGAATATCTTTTCCGAATAAGTTTAGTGCACTTCTCCAAGATGAGATGCTATTATGTGTTGGATCGTAAACTTGATTTAGTCCGAGCCCATATAGTGGAAGCTTCTAGAAAGTCGTAGAATGGTATGGAAGCTTCTAGAACGACAAAGAATAATCCTAGAAAATATCCATAGATATGTCTAGAATATTGTTGCTAAATGTTATAGAAATATCTAGAACTAGGATAAGGATGATGATGTATTAGGAATAATCAAGATGATGTAGGAAGTATCTAGATCGTAGTAGAATATCCATGGAAATATCTCATCTCTAGAACATTCCATGGAGTAGTATAAATAGGTGTTGTGGTGATGCATTTGTAATGAATCAAATCAAGCAAAGCTTAAGCAATCAATAATATTTCATACCTTTCACAAGTATTCTCTCTTCCTAAATTTCACTTACAACCTCTTCATCAAATATAAGCCTAAAAGGCCTTGAGTTTCTAACAAATTGGTATCGAGCTAGAAGATCACGATGTCAAGCATGATGAACTTGTTCCAATATCCTCGTCTTACCAAAGACAACTATGGTAGTTGGTGCATTCGAATGAAGGCGTTACTCGGTTCACATGATGTATGGGAGATTGTAGAAAGGTGTTGAGAAAGTAGATGACGAAAGTTCCATGAATGCCGCCCAAAGGGTGGAGTTGCAAAAGGCAAGAAAGAAGGATCAAAGTGCTTTTACACTCATCTATCAATGTCTTGATGATGCGATGTTTGAGAAAGTTGCAACGCAACTACTTCCAAGGAAGCGTGGAGATCCTTCAAATGATTTCAAAGGAATCGACAAGGTGAAAAAGTACGTCTTCAAACTCTTAGAGGAGAGTTCGAAAAACTCCAAATGGAGGAATCCGAAACCATTTGGATTATTTCACTCGTGTCTTGACCATTTCAAATGAAATGAAGAGAAATGGTGAAAGCTTGAGTGACACAAGGGTGATAGAAAAGATTCTTCGCTCGTTGCCCCCAAGCTTTGATTACATTGTCGTGGCCATAGAGAGTCAAAAGACATAGACTCAATGACCATTGATCAACTCATGGGATCTTTACAAGCCCATGAAGAGAAGTTGAAGAAAAGAAGGGGAAAGAACCCTTGGAGCAAGCTTTATACTCAAAGGTCTCTTTCAAAGAAAGAGAAAAGAACTTTCTACATGGAAAGGAGCAAGGACGAGGACGCGGTACTTTTCGAGGTCGTGGTGGTTTCAAGGCCGAGGACGAGGAAGAGGAAGAGAAGATGTCAACAAAGAAGATGAAAACCAATGGTCTTCATATCGAAGAGGTCGTGGGAGAAGCTTTCAATCTCAAAGAGGAGGTAAGCCCCAAACACAATGTTACAACTGTCAGAATATGGTCATTATGCCAATGAGTGTACTAGCTCAAGACAAGTGGAAGAAAAAGCTAATCTTGTGGAGGTAGAAGACGGAGATGAGCTTACCTTGCTAATGGCAAGACATGACGAACAAGAAGAGAGGATAGAGCCATGGCATATAGATTCAGCGCAAGTAACCATATGACGGTGAAGAAGACTTGTTCGTGGAAATGGAAGAAAGTAAAGGTAACGCCACCTTTGGAGACGAATCAAAGGCACCGGTGAAAGGAAAAGGTAAGATACTTATCCGAGCTAAAGATGGAAGTCACCAATATATTTGGACGATACAATGTGCCCAATCTTAAAAGTAATATTTTAAGCGTGGGACAACTTTTAGAGAAAAATTACGATATTCATTTCAAGGATCGTAGTGCTACAATAAGGAATCCCGAAGGAAAGCTCATAGCAAAAGTGCCTATGACCAAAAACCGAATGTTCCTTCTAAACATTCAACATGATGAAGCTAAGTGCTTAAAGAGTTGTTTGAAGGATCATTCGTGGCTTTGGCACTTGAGATACGGGCACTTAAACTTTGGTGACTTAAAGTTATTATCCTCAAAGGGAATGGTGAAAGGGTTAGATCAAATTGATCATCCCAATCAACTGTGTGAAGGATGCCTTCTTGGGAAGCATGCTAGGAGTTCATTCCCGAAAGAAGCAACATCAAGAGCTAAGGAGCCTTTACAACTAATTCACACGGATTTGTGTGGTCCCATTACTCCACCCTCTTATAGTAAGAATCTCTACTTTATGCTCTTTATTGATGATTTTTCAAGAAAAACTTGGGTATATTTTCTAAAAGAAAAATCCCAAGCTTTTGAAACTTTTAAAACATTTAAAACTATGGTTGAAAAAGAAAGGTTTAAAAATTAAATCAATGAGATCCGATAGAGGTGGAGAATTTTATCAAAAGAATTTAACAAATTTTGTGAGGATAATGGGATCCGGAGATTTCTAACGCTCCTTACTCCCACAACAAAATGGAGTGGTTGAGAGAAAGAATAGAACCATTCTCAATATGGTCCAAGCATGTTGAAAAGTAAGAAGATGCCAAAGGAGTTTTGGGCGAGGCGGTTGATTGTGCAAGATATCTATTGAACCGGTGTCCGTCAAAGAGTTTAGATAACAAGACTCACAAGAAGCATGGAATGGGATGAAGCCTACCGCCTCTCTCACCTAAGGGTATTCGGAAGCATAGCATATGTCCACGTTCCCACCAAAGGCGATTGAAGCTTGATGATAGAAGTGAGAAGCATGTGTTTGTTGGGTACGACAAGCATTCGAAAGGTTATAAGCTCTATAATCCAATCACAAGGAAGGTGGTAGTGAGTAGAGGCGTGGAGTTCGATGAAGAAGAGACATGGGATTGGAGCATCAAGGAAAATGAAAGGTATGACTTTCTTCCTATGGTGATGAAGAAGAGACGGGTGAATCAAGTGAAGAAGTCCAACAACCTCAAAGTCCAACTCAACCCAAGAATCACCTTCAAGTTCAAGTGAAGGAGAACCAAGACAAGAAGTTTGCGGGAGCTCTACGAGGTAACTGACGAAATACCCCTTACTTGTTTATACGTTGATTGTGAACCTTTAGTTTTTGAGGAGGCTATGAAAAGCAAGAAATGGAGACAAGCCATGGACGAGGAGATAAACTCAATAGTGAAGAATGATACGTGGGAGTTGACAACCCTTCCGAAAGGCCAAAAGGCTATTGGAGTCAAGTGGGTATACAAGACCAAGAAAAACGCCAAAGGCGAAGTGGAAAAGTACAAGGCAAGACTTGTGGCAAAAGGTTACAAGCAGAAGTATGGTATCGACTACGAAGAGGTATTTGCTCCTGTTGCTCGCTTAGAAACTATTAGAATGATTATTGCTATTGCTGCTCAATATAGGTGGAAAATCCACCAAATGGATGTGAAGTCTGCATTTCTAAATGGACTTCTCGAAGAAGTTTATGTGGAGCAACCAGAGAGGATATGTTGCCAAAGGACAAGAAGGTAAAGTGCTAAGGTTGAAGAAGGCCTTATATGGTCTCAGCAGCACCACGTGCTTGGAATACTCGAATTGACAAGTATTTCCAAGAACATGGTTTTACTAAATGCCTAAGTGAATATGCACTTTACGTGAAATTTGCAAATGGAAGTATCGCTTCGTCCGCTTGTGCGTGGATGATTTGATCTTTACAGAAACTCTCGAGTATGATTGATGAGCTCAAGAAGTCAATGACGAAAGAGTTCGAGATGATGACATAGGACTTATGTCTTATTATCTTGGCATTGAGGTGAAGCAGACGGATGATGGAATTTTCATAAGTCAAGAAGGATATGCCAAGGAGATATTAAAGAAGTTTGGCATGGATAAGTGCAATCCAGTTGGCACCCCATAGAACATAAGGCAAAGCCTTCTAAGCATGACGGAGGAGAAGCGGTAGACTCAACTCAATTCAAGAGTCTCGTTGGAAGTCTGCGCTATTTGACATGTACAAGACCTGACATACTCTTTGCGGTTGGTTTAATTAGTCGTTTCATGGAAGAGCCTACGACAAAGCATTTGGAGATTGCAAAGAGGATTCTCCGTTATATCAAAGGTACCGTAGACTACGGAATGTTTTATTCAACAAGTGAAGACTTCAAGTTGGTTGGATATAGCGACGATGATTGAAATTTGGAGACAAAGACGATGGAAGAAGTACAACAGATTCATATTCTTCCTAGGTAACAATGCTTTTACATGGTCTTCAAAGAAGCAACCTATTGTTACTTTGTCTAGTTGTGAAGCGGAGTCGTATCGCAACATCATGTGTATGTCACGCAATTTGGCTTAGAAGTATGCTAAAGGAGCTACACATGGAACAAGAAGATGCGATCGAGATCTATGTGGATAACAAGTCCGCCATTGACTTAGCTAAAATCCGGTATACCATGATCAAGTAAGCATATCAACACTCGTTATCACTTTATTCGAGAGTGCATTGCAAGGAAAGATGTCCAAGTGATACATACGAGGTCCGAAAACCAAGTTGCGTATATCCTCACCAAGCCGATCAACGAAAGATTTTTCAAGACAACGAATGATGCTTGGAGTCGGTAAATCAAGTTTAAAGGGGTGTTGGATCGTAAACTTGATTTAGTCCGAGCCCATATAGTGGAAGCTTCTAGAAAGTCGTAGAATGGTATGGAAGCTTCTAGAACGACAAAGAATAATCCTAGAAAATATCCATAGATATGTCTAGAATATTGTTGCTAAATGTTATAGAAATATCTAGAACTAGGATAAGGATGATGATGTATTAGGAATAATCAAGATGATGTAGGAAGTATCTAGATCGTAGTAGAATATCCATGGAAATATCTCATCTCTAGAACATTCCATGGAGTAGTATAAATAGGTGTTGTGGTGATGCATTTGTAATGAATCAAATCAAGCAAAGCTTAAGCAATCAATAATATTTCATACCTTTCACAAGTATTCCTCTCTTCCTAAATTTCACTTACAACCTCTTCATCAAATATAAGCCTAAAAGGCCTTCGAGTTTCTAACATTATGTTCGTACAGAGAGGAACCCAACACTTCAAGTGCCAGTGGATTTCCTTGACAATGCTGCAGTACCTCTTTTGCAACCTCTTCATATCCTTAGGAATTTTGGATCCAAAGGCATGACAACATAAAAGCTCTAGTGATTCATCTTCATCTAGTAATTTTATTTTGTACTCGTGATACCTCCTAGATGTGGACTTAAACCAAGTACCTACATTGTTCTCCTAGTTGTGATTATAATCTTGCTTTGATTGTTAATATTCCGAGTTCAAGTAAAGTTTCCAACTGGTTTGAATCAACAATGTCGCCAAGAACAATAAGTGCTTTTTAGTTTGCAAGACCTCTTCAATCTTAAGTGTACCCTGACAAACACTCGGTATTCTTCTGTTTTTCCCCATAATATCTTTGAGAAGTTCTTCTTGTGGCTTAAGCAAGTCATGCTTCTCTTTACATCTACTACTGATGCATTCGAGAATACAAATGTTTTCAAACTTTCGCCAATTCGAATAGACAATGTACTGGGCCAACGTCGACTTGCCACTTCCTCCCATGCCACAAATTGCTAAAAATTCAGAATCGGATTGCTCCAACCAGAAGTTGATCTCCTTATATCGAGCATTCATCCCTGTTAGATTGGGTGGAAGATAAACTTGTTTGCAATCAAGTTTATTGTATATGGCATCAACAATATCCTTTATTAATTTTGTTTCAGGCCTGTAGCAACACAAGAAATATCAGCAACTTAACAAATGGAATATGGATAACCGGATGATTAAAGCAAAATAATGTGAAATATTTTAGAAATATAAATATAAACCTCGCCAACATATATTTAAACAATATATCAAGAGCTGTAAACGAACCGGACGAACACGAACGGAGCATTGTTCATGTTCGTTCGTTTAATTTTAACCGGACAAATAAACGGACACGAATGTTTAAACAGACGAATTTCCTGTTCATGTTTGTTTATTAAGGAAATGAGTTGTTCGTGTTTGTTTATGTTCTTTCATTAAGCCACTAAACGAACCTTAAATAAACAAAAACGATCGAACATAAATGAACATAGAAAACAAACATAAAATTTATTAAATTATGAAATAATATTTTGTTTTATAAGTGTTGTTTTGTCAAGAAATTAATTTTAAAAGTATACAATGAAAGATATGATTTACTGAACATAAACGAACATTAATAAACGATAATCGGACGTTCGGGACATAAATGAACAAACACGACTTTTGTTTATTTTCGTGCATTTAACTAAACGAATGTAAAATATTGTTAATGTTCGTTCATTTAATAAATAAAATGAACATAAAAGACTTTAACGAATGGTTCATGAAATGTTAAGCGAGAATTCGGTTTGTTTACGACCTAAGTTATACATGAGTATTATTATTAGAGAGAAGTTCATTTGAGAATATTAATAAAAGGGATAAGGTTATAAAATGCATCAAATTTGACACATTATTCTTTAGTGTGTATAAAACTTTTCTTCGTATTAAATGTATAAACTTTTAAGAGTAAATTGCAAAAATCGTCCTAGTGGTTTGGCCAAATTGTAGGTTTCATCCTAACCTTTCAAAAGTGCAGATCATCGTCCATGTGGAGAACTTTGGGTTGCATTTTTCGTCCATGGGTTGCCCTTTTGACAAAGGCATTTTAGTCATTTTACTTTTGTGAGACAAAAGCGCAACCCAAAGTTCTCCAGAGACGGCGCTCGCACTTTTGAAAGGTTAGGACAAAACCGCAATTCGGTCAAATCACATGAACGATTTTACAATTCACTCAATTTTAATATATCCTATGTGTGTATCATTAATATTGTGTCTATCATTAAGTTATAAGTTCGATACATTTTAGATTGTTATCCATTCAAATGTATCGAACTTTACCTATAATAATACACACAATATGATATATTAAAAGGTTTTACATTTAATAGGAAAAAAAAGTTGATACATGCTAAAGAATAATTTGTCAAGTTCAATAAATTTTCACATAGAAGTGCACTCTTGGTCCCTGACCAAAATTAAATGACTAAATTTCCCTCACAATCACCAAAGTGAAAAGGAAAACGAATAGACTAGTTTAGTAATTTAACTTCAGTCATGGACCATATTAGCACTTCAAATTCCTCACCGGGAAAATAAGTACATTTTCAAAAAGATAATGATTGAACCTGCAATTTAGTTAAACCACAAAACGATGTTTGCAATTTACTTTATTTTTATTGATACAATAAAACTTACTTCCACTCTACCAAAATATACTATTTCATAAATGATTAGTCGTTAAATAAAAATATATTATTATTATTATTATTATTATTATTATTATTATTATTATTAAATAATAATAATAATAATAATAATAATAATAATAATAATAATAACACCATCTAGTGTGAGCGATTTTGGCGATTCGTTGTCTCGATCACTGCGCCACTTGGTTTATGCCCCATTGATCCAACATTCTTGTCAGATTTAGTGATTCAACTTCTTGGTTGGAGTTTGGCTTTTGTTCGATTTGTTGTTTTGTTGTCTTAGGGTGTTGGGTTTCAATTTTGAAACTCGCCTCAACTTCTTATTTAGGATTGTGAGGTGACCCGTGGATGCTTCTCCCGTCCATATCTCATTGTTGAAGGTGACTTTGTGACATCTTTTTGATCTTTTTACGTTTTGCTTGGCGGCGACCTTTGCTCGCTTTTAATCATGCGTTTTGCCCATTGGACTAAAGCACGCTTGATTGCTTTTTGTCCGGGGTTCATGAAGTTTGCCTGTTTCGACTGCGATTTGATGTATTTTAGACCTTGCGTTTTGCGGATAGGGTGGTGCGGTTTGGGAAGAAATTGTGTTTTGACAATTTGTGTGCGGTTTGCCTTTGGGAGAAGTGCGTTTTGACCGCCAAGGTTTTTGCATTTGGCACTTGTGGTTTTAGATGTATGCTTTGCCGCTTTGATTGCGGTTTGGGAAGTTCTTGCATTTTGTTTATGAGTTAACTACGGAATTTGCATTTTGACCTCGTGGTAAGTTGCGGTTTGTCCTTGGAGAAGTGCGTTTTATACGCCAAGGTATTGTTTGGCGTTTGGTTTACTCATGCGTTTTTCTTAGGGATTATTGCGGTATGCCTTATAAGTGTATTGCGACTTGATTTGTGGATTCTCGCGACTTGTCTCCTTGGTGTTTTGCGATTTGACTCTTGAGCTTGCGGTTTATGCCATTGTGGTTGGACCCGCTCTTTACCTCGTGAGATTTGTGAATTATCATGGTTAGCCACGTTGTGCCTCGGATATCTTGTCCTTTACAAGGTTTGTGAAGGGTGTAGTGGCGGCAATGGTAAAGGGCTTACTAAGAAATATTTCATTGACCATTTGAGTACTCATCATTTTAAAACCGATGTTTGAAGGCTTCACACAAGGATCGGGTTGCAGGAGATTTTTCTTTATTTTACGCACTTGACCGGGCACTTCATGAGGTGGGTGTTGGCTTTGTGGTGTATGTTTTGCACCCACACTTTAGTAATAATTGTAAACATGCCGACGGGAAGTGGTTCTAGCGCCTAGTTTTAACGGTTGCGATCTATGGCATCCATGTGCCTCTTAGACCGATTTTGGATGCGAGTTGATGGTGTTTTCATTGTATCGGTTGGTGCCGTGGATGATGTTGGTGGAGGGTCGACCTTTGGTACCCTCACATCTTTGTTGAGTCAGTTGCTTTGACCTCAACCTCCTTGGTCGGGTTTTCTCGAAGAAGTTGCATACGGTTAAATTTATTCCCCCTAGGCTACGTCTCGGGTTCGCTAAGATTTTCCGTAATGCACTAGACAAGGTCCTTGCGTGCCCGGGGGATTTATCGATGTGGGTACAACTTCTTATCCTGCCATGCTGTGTTTTGAATACCTTCGTGCCAACTAATAGAGCTCAACGATGATCTAGAGAGGGAGAACTGTGTCAGTTTAAATGTATCTCTCGGCCTATTCTCCATTGGAGGGAGCCTGCAGACAGGATTGGGTTGGTGATGGAACGTTTAGCTGGAGTCACTCCATCCCTCGGTGGGGTGAAGAAACCCAAAGATCATGATCAAATAACATGGTTCAAGGAAAGCGTAACCGGGGATGGGCACTTCACCGATGCTATTAAGGTGCTTACGTCCTCTGGTGTCGCCCCATCACACACGACACCGCTGAGTTAGAGGCCAAACACCCCTATGCCCCACCTCTAACTTTGTCATCTTCTCCCTAGATGAAGATGCTCTTATTATACATAAGGACTTGGTGTTGAATCGGATCCATAGTTTTCTAAAAGGGACATCACGTGGTGGGGATGGGCTTAGAGCACAACATTTAATGGATATTTTGGGAGGCTCGCATCCGCCATTCTCGATGATACGCTAGGTTCTATCAGGGTGTTGTCATCTGTTCCTTAGTGGAAAGTGCCTACTACTATTAGGGAGTATATTGCTAGTGCCCATTTGACTCCTTTGGTCGAGTAGGGTGAAGGCATCGACTATTGCTATCGGCGCGGTGTGGCGCAGCTTGTTTCTAAGGTCGCTTCTTTTTCAATTGGAAACTCTATGAATACCTATCTACAGGACTTTCAATT
>CM040238.1:243425249-243525249 GCA_022545495.1 Chrysanthemum lavandulifolium | reverse complement strand
TAAAAACTACAAATTTATGGGTTGTTTGTTTGTAGAATTCAAAAAACAACATGTTAATATTTTTAAACATTTTATAATTATAATTTAGGACAACATTTATATGAAACATTCATAGTATTTTATTGTTATAATGTATTAGAATTTGTAAATTTGTATAAAATTACATAAACTATTAAGAATTAACATTCGAGTAGGATCTTACGATCCCGATCCGATCTTCGATCACGATCTTGCAAAGGCAACGATCCTGGTAAGATCCCGATCTTGACAACCTTGCTATTATGACACGATGATGATAAAAATTCAATATAATTTTTCAATCTGATTTTAGGTGTACAATGGAAAAAATTATGACACACTATGATTTTGAATCTTAAAGGTTATGTAGTTTGACTTTGTTTTTCTACATCAGGTCTACACAAGTTTATTTTTTTATTTATTTTTATAGGCCACAAGTTTATCATATTACTACTATAATACTTATTTGATGCAAACAACTGTTTGATGAAACGTTTGAACGAAAAAAATATATCGGCAAGTAAGCTACATTTTGTTATTCCTTGAAACAAAGGTGTTACAAACTGATTATTGGTGCAATGGTGCTCACATAGGAAGTTTCTATTGCTTATTTAGAAAAAGAAATGCTTATTAGCTTAAAGTTGTAGCAAAAAACCAACCAGACTTTTTTCTAATCTAAAACCCAATGCAAAATTACTATGAATGATAAAGATTTTTGGTGGATAACAGATGAGGAAAATATGGGTTTTGGCTCTACACGAACTTTTACAAATCCAAGTATCAAGTATTAGAATGGCCAAATCCTTTTTTGTGGAGTCTTGGCCATTTATCTTCAAGGTATGTATTTGTGTTCACCCAGTTGCGGAACCAGGAAATGAAGATGTGGGGGGCAAAAAAAAATTTTACAACAACAATAGAATGCGGAACGAGGATCGTAATAATAAATCGAGTATTTTTACTTTAAAATGATGGATTTATAAAGCTTTAGAGTGTTGAATGTTGGGTTTTAGTATGTGGGTGGGGCAATTTGAATTTTGAGTGGGGGCACTTTCGTGAAAAGGTCAAAATTTTAAAAAATTACACTAAAATCGCGACTTTTTCGACTAGCCATGGGCGACACTTGACCCCATCGTTACCAAGTAGATCCGTCCACATGTTCACCATATTGTGATGAACAATTGTGTGAATGCCTGAGAAAGTGAGAGTGTGCAAAAGTGGTATGCAAAAATAGGCAAAGGCATATTGGAGGGAAAGTAACTAAATATTAACTGTAATTGATACATTAACTGTCATTACATGAAACCTATTTATACTACATGAACATGTATGTTATGAAGGGTTGTGATGGTTCATTAGAACCAATGGTTGTGTCCCTTCATGAATAACTGTCATATAACTGTCTTAACTAACTATAACTATCATCATGACTAATCTAATCATAGTCTAGGGTCTGTTGGCCTATGGCCCAGACCAATTCGAAATATGCAACCTCATATTGATACATGTATATGGCTGCAAATATTACAAATACTACATAATAATGTTTACACTAATTTGACTAAGGTTTTAAAACAGAATTAAGGTTGATTGATCTTAAATACTTCCAACATGAAGTTAATCACAATAAGGTTTCAGTTATGAAAATAAGATAAGATACGTACGTATAACTAGGGGTGTTAGTCGGGTTCGACTTAAGACGGGTCGGGTCAAACTCGATTTGAGGCTAAAATACTTACTCGAACCCGAATCTATTAAGGAATCGGGTTAGTTGTGTTCAGGTCTATTATGCTCAAGTCAAATCAGGTTAGGTCAACCTGAATCTATACTACATATAAAGAGTGTATGGTCAAACCTTGAAAAGTGAAATTTTGAAAGTCAAATGTGAGAGAAATGCATAGTATAATTAATACTCTTATTAAAACATCTCATTATTTAAAAGAACAATAATTTATTCACATTTTACAATCAATTAAAAGCAGATATACCAAATTAAAAGCATATATACCAAATTAAAACAACCAATTAAAACACCCCTTATTAAAAAGTATAATAAAATTTTCACAATGTATAATTTGAACAAGCTACAACATAATCCAAAATATAAAATAATTAAACACACTAATTAATGTTATTTTAAAACACCCTAAAATGAAAAGTACATTTTATTATACACATTATACAAATTGATAAAAAACACAAAGCTTCATACAAGCTAACAAGTTGATGGTATATATAGTTTTGAAAACCGGACCGGACCAAAGGGTTCAACCAGGAACCGGTGTCGCCACCGTTTCGGCTAACCAATAAATCCGAAAACTAACAAGAGAGGACTCGTTAAAACCGATACAAACTGGTGGAATTAGGTCTCATCGAGATCTATTTATCCAGTTAATCGTCACAGGGTACCCGTCGCCGAAACGTGCTGGTACCCTACTATACTATATATAAAGGAAAAACCAGAAAGTAAAAAGTGAAAAGTTGAAATAAATAAAGAAATGTTGAAACCATATATTTCCAAAAGGAAACTATTGATACACATCGAAAACCGGGTTGACCCGGGACGCTTCAAACCCGGCGGGTTGACCCGGTTTAATTTGACTCGTTTTTTATCCAACTCATCGGGTTGACTCGGTTTAAATCGACCCGTTTTTCGACTGGAACGGTTCAACCGATTGATCCACCCGGGTTGAACCGGCTTTCAAAACATTATGTTTAATCCCCAAATCTTCAAACTTTTATTATTTTTCGTTTATAACCCACAAACTTTTTTTATCACTAAACGATATGTCGCTATAAAATTCCGTTGCTATGCACGGGTACTCGTCTAGTATTAGTAAAAGGATTGAAAAAGTTGCTTAATTCAATAAGTGTACATATATAACAATTAAAAAATAATATAAAAACCCTTCTTGGTCAATCGGTTCTACAGAATCGAGTTAGCCAAACAATTTCAATCCGATACCCGATCCTTTTTAGTATTCGGGCTACTCGAGTTGACCCGAATAACCCGAATTAAATTTGACTCGAGTAAACCGACCCGAATAGGATTAATCGAGTTCGGTCCGGGCGGGTTGGTCGAATCTGCTCTTTTACAACCTTACATATAATTAGCGGCATAGATCAAAGCGTATCTCGGCGATCACAAGGAAAAAAAAGCATGGAAAGAAAACCATACCGGTGAGAACAAAGCCGGATCAAATTGGCCACCTTCGTAAGAGCGCCTTCCACTCGCTGCGTTATCATGTGTCCATCTTGAAGATTTTTCACTTTGATGTCGAAAGTTTTGTTTTGCTTCTAACATCGAGATGGGTCAACATGATAAAAAGCGGGTATAACAAAATGATTGCATTCTTTCATTTGCTCGAGGATCATCAATGTTCGTCTAGACACCATGTGGAGGTTGCATAGTTTTTAGACAATACAATTACTGAAGCCTCAGATGATTGTATTGCTTTCTTAATTTCCGGCTTGAGTTCTTGACCTCTGTTGAGTTCATCATTGTCCCTAAAGCGTGTGGATTCCTACCGCACCAACTCCTTATCTGATGATCGGTAAAGAATGGCGAGTATCTTCACCTCAGAAACTTAGAAAACGTCATAGGTGGTGCCGTTAGCCCTAAGATAAGATGTGGTACGTAGTCGTTATACTTGTTGGCATTATCTCCATGAAGCGATGATATGAGAGTCGTTGGTAGCATTAACTCCGGGAGAAACCATGATACGAGTTAGCCCTAAAATAAGATGTGGTACGTAGTCGTTATACTTGTTGGCATTATCTCCGAAGCGATGATATGAGAGTCGTTGGTAGCATTAACTCGGGAGAAACCATGATACGAGTTAGCCCTAAAATAAGATGTGGTACAGTCGTTATACTTGTTGGCATTATCTCCAGCGAAGCGATGATATGAGAGTGGTTGGTAGCATTAACTCGGGAGAAACCATGATACGAGTTAGCCATAAAATAAGATGTGGTACCGCAGTCGTTATACTTGTTGGCATTATCTCCAACCGAAACCATGATACCACGATCGTTGGTAGCATTAAATCCGAGGAGAAACCATGATACGAGTTAGCCATAAAATAAGATGTGGTACGAGTCGTTATACTTGTTGGCATTATCTCCGACGAAACCATGATACCACATCGTTGGTAGCATTAAATCCAGGAGAAACCATGATACGAGTTATCGTGATTAGTAGCACTATCCCGACGACGGATGTGTGCTTAAAGGTGAAACATTTTTTATTTTGAGCGACAAGAAACTAAAAGGTGAATGCTTTTTTCTTTTTAAACCATAAGAAACTAAAGGTGAGCAGCTTTTTTTATTTTGAGCGACAAGAAACTAAAGGTTGAGCAGTTTTTTCTTTTTAAGCGATAAGAAACTAAAGGTGAAAGATTTACCCATTGAAATAGATAGATGCGCAAGGATGTAGGAGTTGTATATGTAGGCCAACCGATCGTACTGAATTAGTTAGGCGTGGTTTCTAAGAAAACAAGGCGAACAATCCCACGATCCACCAATAATCGAGCAACAAAAAGTTAAAGATGCGGACATAGTTTCTAGGAAAACAATGCGAACAATAAACAATTACAAGAATGGAATTGATCAAATGTTTACACTCACGTAGTACTATATTTTATAAGAGTTGGGATCCTCGCAAAGTGAAAAAATTAAAAATCTTAGAAAGCACTATCGTTTGATTGACAAGTGTCCCCACTTAATCCTCCCTTTTTCTTATTAAATTTGGTTAGGGCATTTTGGTCCTTTTAACATGTTTTTATTTCACCCAAACTTCAAGCGTAAATAACTTTCAAACGACAAACTTTTATAAAAAACCGATTTCATCATAATTTTTTAAATTTGATTCTCTTTAATTTGGTATGCAATTTGATATATAAATCGCAACTATTTTTTTTCAACTTTTTAAGTGAGTGTTAATTTTCTTGAAATTTTCGGCATTTCCCGCTATAATTTCGACTAGTTTAAAAGCCGAATTTTACAAAACTTAAAACATAAAAATTGTAGGTTTTTAACCATTCTTTACCCAGAAATTTGAATCACTCAAATCCGATATGATATGAGTGAGATATTGCACGTTAATGATTACGTTTTAGTCATATTTAGTGCATACAAAGTGTTTGATAAAATGCCTAAAAAGATATTTTTCTTATAAAAGTACATTCAAATGCACTAATTGGTATACCAAAATACATGTTTTGTTACTTTTGTTATTTTTGGTTTTTTTAACGGATGAACAACCAAATGATAAACTGATGAACATTGTGACTATAAGCGATGAACATTATAAATTTTTTCGACAAGCGATGAACATCGAGGATTTTTGGAAAACCGATAAAGCGATGAACAACTAATTGATGAAGCGATGAACAACTAATTGATGAAGCGATGAACAACGTGATTTTTTAAAAAAGCGATGAATTGATGAACAACTAATTGATGAGCGATGAACAATGTGATTTTTTTAAAGAAAAGCGATGAGCGATGAATAATGTAATTTTTTGAAAACCGATGAGCGATGAACAACTAATTGATGAGCGATGAACAATGTGATTTTTTTTTAAAGAAAAGCGATGAGGCCCGATGAATAATGTAATTTTTTAAAATCGATGAGCGATGAACAATGTACTCTAGCCGATGAATATTGTGATATAAGCGATGAACAAAATTTAAGAGAGGCGATGAACAACTCTTTTTATTGATGCACAATACTAATTGATGAACAAGAGTAATCGATGAGCGATGAACAACTAATTGATGAACAATTGATGAACTGATGAACAACTAATTGATGAGCGATGAACAACTAATTGATGAACCGATGAACATTGTGATTTTTTTTAAAAGCGAATGAAATGATGAACAATAAAGCGATAGAACAACTTGTTTTATTGATGAAATAAAGCGATGAACAAAATTAAATAGAAGCGATGAACAACTCATTTTATTGATGAACAACACTTTTGTTGATGACCGATACTTTTTTGTTATAAAGCGATGAACAACATGACTAACCGATGAACATTAATTTAACTAGAAATTAAAAAGACAACTTTACCTTTAAAAGTATCGGTTCACAATCAAAAATTTAATAGATTATTTTTGTCAAATTGTAGTGTCAAACACCCGCTAACATTTCATGCGTATAACAAAGGCAAACAATAACACGGATACAACATTGAACAAAACATTATATAAATGGAAGATATTGGTTTTGTTTTAGAACCAAACTTGCCCAATGTTATTATGCTTGGACTTTACATTGGTGATTTGAAATAAACTAAGTAATAACATCACCTTTTGAATTATGATAGCCACGTTACTACTGTGCAAATTAATTCCCAAAATAATTCAACATCTAACATGCCATAAAATCAAATTGAATTATTAACCATGTACAACTCAATAAATGTAAAACTTTAACAATAAAACAACTACTACAAGTCTACAACAAAGCCTACTTACAATTCATTCATTTCCCAAACGACATAACAACATCGATTAATAAATAATAAATCGATCGGCGGTGATGGTTGTTGTAATGGCGATCTCGATGATCTCATGGTGGTGGTAGTGGTTGTTGTGATTTTGATAGTGATGGTGACGGTGCTGTCGAGGACGGACCTAGCATGTTAGAGAGGCGGGCGCCCCATGGCTAATCGAAAAAGTTCATATTTTAATGTAATTTTTATTTAATTTTGACCTTTTTTCGAAAGTGACCCCCACCAAAAACTTAAATTGCCCCCCACTTACATATTAAAATCCCAACATTTAACTCTTTAAAGCCTTATAAATCTTTCATGTCTAAGTAAAAATACTCGATTTATCATTACGTTTTTAGTTTTTTCTTTCGCGTTTTGTTGTTATCGTAAAAAAAAATTTGCCCCCCACATCCTATTTTTCTGGGTCCGTCACTGGTGCAATGATGGTGACGGTGATAAAGATCACCGGAGATCTCTTTTATTTTTGGATTTGAGATTGAAGATAGGATGAGAAATAAAGGGAAGAAAGAAGATGTGAGATAAAGAAAGCGGAATGACTAGTATGCCCTTTGTGTATTTGTACCTTTTTAATTTGATCAAAATCTTGTATCATGATCCAACGGTCTACATTACTTTGTAGACTTTGCAAAACAAACCACTTTCTAAAGAATCCGCGGTCATTTTTATAAAAGACTTATCCGTTACTTATTTATCCTATTCTTACTTTTAATCGAATTAACAAGAATATATTGTCAGTTACAAACCAGAAGATAAGGGGCCGGGCATTAATTGGTGAACATTAACACTTTTTTCAAAGAGCTTTCTTCTTTGAGTATTTTGATAAATAGTTCATTTTCTAAATCTTCTTAGACACTACTAAACACATGGCTTTCGCTACGGAAAATGCCCTAGGAAATCAGAACGTCCACTTTACTCAACCCATAATATTATCCTCTTTGTCCGAAGGTCACGACTTTACTTTGTTGCCTTCTTGTAACTTTGGCATAGTCGCCCATGCGAGTTGTACAAATTCACGGAGGTTCTTGCTCCAACTTATACTAAGAAGTATGATGAGGATATATCAAGTACCTTTATCAAGCGACATAGCATCACGAGAAGCAGATTACACGGTCAAAACCAATTCATCTCTGATAGAGAGCAAATGTTGTGCATGGTAGATTAACATGTAGATTTTAGAACCTTAAAAAGTGTAAATTTATACTTTGATTTGTTCTATTCCATAACTGAATTGAAGTTATTTAAAATGACATTGATGGTGGTGGGTGTGTGGTGGTAGAGGGTGGTGGTGGTGGTAGAGGGGGGTGGCATTGGTATGGTTTCGGAGGGCAAGGCTAAAAAACTCAAGTTGCGAATTTAGTCCTTAAAGCGACACTGCTATGACATGTGGACATATTAACCGGGAATAGTGAAATGACAATACTACTCTCGTTGGCGAGGCAACTTAACGAAAAATAGCGAAGTTAGTGAAAAGTAGCTCTCGGTGGTTTTTGAAAAAAGTAAACATTAATGTTGTTTTGCAACAAAATTCATCTCGATGTGATTCTTGCATTTTAAGTCTTATTTTAGAGACCAAATTTGCAATTTACCTTAAAAAAAAGTGTATAAACCATCAAAGTTATGTATGGAAAAGTGATCATCTTTTTTAAAATACTTAGCGAGCACACTGGCTTTTACAGCAGCAAGCCAGTTTCTAACGTCATAATTAATGATTTGTGATATTGTAGTGAGTGTTTTATGTAGTGTTTAAAATAGAGCGTGGCGATGAAAATGCGATTCAAGCGGTTTGTATTATCACGATAACTAAAGTATGACAAACTTCTTAACATCTATCAAATAACATATAAAACATTTAATGAAAATGAAAGTAAACATTACATCGTTATGAGATAAAACTAACACACGTTGCTTGTCGTCGTAAAACTAACAAGGATGAGATTAATGGTGTCGTTGTTAAGAAAGCATAAGTACCAAATTAGCATGAATGTGATTAGCCAAAATAAAAATGGGCTAATTTTGGCTATTTTGTAAAGATTTGGAGCACATTTAGCCCATCTTTTTTGAAATGGGCGTGTTAGCTTTATTGAAAAGTTAAGCGGGCACATATTTTCTCTTAATTGTAAAAATTATAATCGTTTTGAAGAAAACTTATATATATAATATATATTTATATAGCGTAGGATCGTTTTGTGTTAAAAAGTTTATGGGTTCTAAGCGAAAAATAATAAAAGTTTGATGATTTGGGGATTAAACATAATGTTTTGAAACCGGTTCAACACAGGTGGTTAAACTGGTTGAACCGTTCATAAAAAAAGGTCGATTTAAACCAAGTCAACCCGACGGGTTGGGTCAAAGCAGGTCAAATTAAAGCGGGATTAACCCACCGGGTTTGAGGCGTCCGGGTCAACCCGGTTTCGATATGTATTAATATTGTCAACTTTTCACTTTTTACTTTTGGTTTTCCTTTATATATAGTATAGTAGAGGTCTGCAGGTGCGTTGCGGCAGTTATGCTGTGCGACGATAATCGAGAAATAGATCTCGATGAGACCGATTCATAGGTTTATCGGTTTCAATTTGGTCCTCTAGTTCGTTTGGATGGTTGTTATTGGTTAAGCGAAACCGGTGGCGACGGGTTCGAGTTGAACCTGATTGGTCCTGTCGGATTTTCAAAACTATACGTATCAAATCAACTCATTGCATTGTGAAAACTGTGTGTTTTATTAATTTGTATAATATGTATAATAACATTAATTAAGCGTGTTTAATTATTTTATATTTAGGATTATGTTGTAGCTTTTAAAATTATACATTGTGAAAATGTTGTTGTCTTTTTAGTAAGGAGTGTTTTAATTGGTTGTTTTTATTTGGTAGAATCTTTAATTATTTGTCTTATGTGAATAAATTATTGTCTTTTAAGTAATTGGGTGTTTTAATAAGGTATTAATTCATGTCGTTTATCTCACCTTCGACTTTCAACTTTTCACTTTCGATGTTGGTCGTTTTATTATACGTAGTATAGATAATCTATTCTTAGTGCTTTTCTTGTAACATAGTCAAAAGTGTACATTATGAGACAATGAACTCTTCTTTCGGTTTCTGATATTACTTGTGGTAATATTGGTAACTTTGGAAGTCCGGTCTTGAAGAAAATTGTACATGCGGTTTAATTGGATTGAAACTAATTGATGTGGAAGTCCCCTTTTTCCACCTAACTTATTTCTTACCCAAACAAATGTACTCCTTTTTCTTGAATTAACCTATTATGATGATACCTGAAATCAAGAATTTGATAAACGACTGTAGGATAAAGTCTCAGTCACTAGAGACATTGAAATAGCAGCAGATAATGGTTGATTGAAAGCAGTTGTGGCAATCTCCAAAGCAAGTAGGTGGAAATGTATTACTTAATTTTTATGCATCATGTGACTTGCATGTGATGATGTCCTTTTATACCCTTCTTTAATGATTTGTCTTTTTATTTGTCAAAAGACACGGATGAGAAATGGAATTTCCACACCATAAACGATGGAAATAAAAGAAACCAAAATACAAAGGCACCAAACTCTCGAGAAATATGTTTTTCCGCTTTTTATTTCTCCACCACCAAAAAGAGAAATCGTGTCATTTCCAATTCTTTTGTTTGAATTCTATACCAAACACAACCTCGAAGTATAGAAGATGATTTTTTCTTCTAAAACAATCCATTTATAACAGTTTATAGAAGATGATTTTTCTTCCAAACTGCCCATTCCATAACAAAAACCCTAACCAACTAACAACAAAATGAAACAAGAAAACCCTAAATCAATTATTTTTAAATTAACGAACCGATTGCATGCATCTAGATTTTCTATAATCCCAAAAAAAAAAAAAAAAAAAAAAAAAAAAACTAGATCACTTATTTTAAAAAAGAGCCTAATCGAAACAGTGTATGCATCTACTAACAAGATAACCAACAAAAAATACAAGCTGGAATTTGTTTAGATAACCCTAATCGGAATAGTGTGTGCAACTTAATCGCATCTCTAGAAGAAGACATTGTAAGTTTATATGAATCGTGTATATTGAATGAATATAATGTTTAGTACATGATAAATATATATATAGAATACAATATGGGCCTAAACACATAACATGCCTAAGCGTTATACTAATCGACACAATATCATCCACATATAGTATGTAAAAGATTATCATCACCTCGGTAAATAAATAAAGAAGAATCACACCGACTAAGAGTAAACCCAACAAGAGTAATATAAGCGACAAATAAAAATGAAACCATGCCCGAGGCGCTGCTTAAGACCATAAAGAGATCGATGTAATAAACAAACATAGTCCGGATGTTGTGGATCCCAAAACCAAGGTGGTTGATGCAAATAAGCAGTTCGACCAAATCACCATGCAAAATGCATTCTTGACATCAAGGCGATGAGCAGGCCAATAATAGAAATAGCTAAACTAAGAATAGTCCGAATGGTGCCGGGCTTAACAACCGGACTAAATGTCTCATCAACATCAACTCCCTCGACACGTGTGCTAACGTTGGCAACAAGGCGTGCCTTGTGCCGACTAAGAGTGCCATCGACCGAATACTTATGGCGAAATAACCACTTACACCTAACAACATTGACACCACTTAGGACGAGGTACACAAGTCCAAGTTTTATTCTTAATAAGCGCATTATATTCATCATACATAGCATTTCGCCAATTTGGATCATCAAGAGCATCCTTATCGACCTAGGTGAAGGAGAAGCGGTGGACACATGACCGGCATACTTAGGATTAGGACGAGTAGTCCGACACACGAACGATGTGACCATGGGATGAGTAGATACAACGGTGGAGGTGGCGATGGTAAAGTAGGTATTGGGGGTCGATAAGAGGATCATTAAACAAAGGCGTAGGTGGTTCAGGAACAGGTGCATGAGGGGTAGGCGTAGGTGGGGCAGGTGAGGTAGGCGTAGGAATGGTGTTTAAAGTAGGACCAATTGGTGTAGTGTTGATAATGGTGGAAATGAGATTGGAAGAATCTTCCGGAAAATCATATGAGGGGGTGGGTTTGGACGAATTTGATTGAAACTGAAAAACCGTTTCATCAAAAGTAACAAGACGAGAGATAATAATTTTGTTGGTATGAAGATCAAGACAACGATAGCCAAAATGATTGGCAGCATGTCCCAAAAATATGGCAGATGTAGCGCGAGGTCCTAAATTATGGTTGGTATCAATATGTGGGTAACAAAGGCATCCAAAAACACGAAGGACACTATAATCAGGTGTAGCACTAAAGAGGCGGGTAAAGGGTAGTTCATTGTTAATGGCACGGGAATGTAGAATATTCAATAAATAGACAGCCATATTAAGAGCTTTAGTCCAATAGTTGGGTGGTAAGTGTGCTTGAAACAATAAAGTACGAATAAGATTTTTATGGTACGAATCATGCGTTGATTTTCCATTTTGTTGAGAGGTGCGAGGGCAAGAAAATCGAAATTGGATGCCATGGGTTGAAAATAATTTATGAAAGGCGTGATTATCAAACTCACCACCATGATCACTTTGAAACGACTTAATTTCACACTTAAAGCGAGTCTGAACATAACTACGAAAAAGCGAAATTTAGACAAAACATCGATTTATTCGTTAATGGATAAACGAACATCTTGAGAATAATGATCAAGAAACAAAACATAATACTTGAAACTAGAAAGACTCGGGTGGGGATGTCCACAAATCCGAGTGAACAATGTCAAAACAAGAAGTGATTACTAGAAGAACTAACAAGCGGAAGCTTCACGTGTTTACCAAGTGACAAGCATGGCAAAGAACGGAAGCTTCTCTATTACAAGAAATATAATCACTAGACAGCGCGCAACACTTCACTTCACGGATGTCCAGTCGTTGATGCCACGATCTTGACCGGTAAGATATACTTGAGGAATTGGATAAGGCTTAAACAGCAGTAGCGATCACCCGTGCTATCACAACGGAGGAGTACCCGTCGAGTTAGGAAGTCCTTCACGGAAAAACGAAAAGATCAAATTCAACGATTGCAATAATTATCACGAACAAATTGGCGCATAAATAAAATTTTGGCGATATGAGAGGTAATTAAAACATTATTTAAGCGAAGAGGACGAAAAGGTGTAGACAAGAAACTATGACCGGAGTTAATAGCAGGAATAAACGCCCATCACCAAGCTGCGACAGACGGATAAATTCACTCATTAAGAATATCGCTAAGACAATGCACGAATCATTAAGATGAGAACTACTTTTGTATCCATATTCCAATTTCCAGAGACGGGTCTGAAGAGTGTTAGTAGCAAAAGCATGCGGTGAGAGAAGTCGATTGACCCGAACCACGTGACTGGCGCAAGTAGTTGACACAGGTTAAAAGCAGAACCAAACACGGACTGTCGAAGTCTCTTGCGGAACCCTAGGCTGCTGTGAACTCGCCAAAATCGAACCCCTGCGATGTGGTGAACGGTCGGTGGACTGCTTGGTGAACTCACAGCGATGGGGGCCGCCTTTTGAAGCGTGGCGAAGTGAACCCCGTGGTGGGTGGCGAGCGTGAGGCCATTGTTGTTGTGAACCGCCAATGAACCGACCCCAGAAGGTAACATGCCATAAGAGTTGGACCCCAGGTAATCCTTGGATTGGATGTGAGCAGGGATACAATTTGGGCGGGTGGGAGTAAATCGTGGAAGTTGGGCGAGTGGGAATAAATGGTTGATAATTAGGCGGTTGGGAATACAAAGGTGGTACTTGGGCGACACATGATATGCAACAGGTTGTGTAGTAGAAGGTTTGTTTGGTGTAGAGATAAATCCCAATTTAGCCAATAATTGTTGCAAAGTATCCATATCCACAAAAGCGGAACCACGAGGAATAATTGTAGACTTGCCATAAGCGCCATTGTGAAGATACCGACACGCCTCACCAAAGCAGCGAAGTGACCTTTAGCAAACAAAAACAAGGTTTGTTTACTTTTTCCAATGGATTACACGGACGCCGGAGTATTATTGTTGCCAATAAAACCATAGGAGAAGTGAAGATAGCATCCACGCGTGAGTCTTGAACTTTAGACTTCATGCGCATCTCTTGCGTGGTCAACAAAAACGAACCGTCTTTAGATCAGGAAAAGGTTCCCGACTAGCAATAACGGTTCAAATCACATCATACGTGTTGGGTAAGCCTTCTAGTGCAAACGTAACATATTGTCATTATTAAGAGGAGAACCAAGTCCATTCAAAACCAATGCAATTGATTCAATTTTACGAAGTACGCATCAATTGTTAAGTCCCCAACTTTAGATTATGTAACTCCGCCTTAAAGCCATAGCTCGAGGCGTTTATTGTCTTGAAAAATCCCTCAAGACACACCCATGTAGGGTGAGCATCGGATGATCCCGACCCGTCTCGTCCGATCCCGATTTATCGCGATCCCGACTTGGAAAAATCAAACCGCCCCGACCCGAGTGTAGATCGGTTCTTGTCGGTCGGTGTCGGGCGGTGTCGGGTGGCGGTTGGGACGGTGGTCGACTTTGTGTTTTGTCGGGTAATCCCGATTTCGACCCGATCCGATCCGATCGACTAGCGGAAAAGTCAAACCGCCTCCCGGGCCGAGTGTAGATCGGTTACTATCGGTCGGTGGCGGGCGGTGGCGGTGGCGGTCGGTTGTCGTGGTCGGTCGGAAAAGCTCACCTACACCTCCTCCACCCAGCGCCTCTTTAGCGTATTTGGGGTTAAGAACAACCAACCATTTTTGAAGATTCGAGGAAAGTGTAGAAAGATCCAAGACCTAATAATGAAATCAACTCTTGCCATTCCGCATCCTTAGTCGGGGGTGGAGGAGGTGTAGAAGAGGAGGGCGGGTGGATCAACAAGATGGTCCAAGATGCCATAGCCATGACATAGATGAGAAAATAATACACCCGTGAGAGTAATTCATCTCATCAACATCAAGTTTGATGGGAACAAAGGTGGTTAGGAGATTCATGGCCATAAGTTTATCCGATAACGTGAGGAAAGGTGGAGGGAGTCGTATCCGTAGTCATTGTAGTAATCTTTGGGGTTTAGAAATCGTTGGGTGTAGCAAGAATCGTTGGGGTAGGGATTAGTTAATCGTTGGGGTGTATAAATCAGAGAAATCGTTAGGGTTTAATAATTCGATTTTGGGTTTAGTAATCGACTTAGGGTTTAGTAAATCGACTTAGGGTTTAGTAATAGAACAGGTCGACAAAACACAGGTCGACAAACAAAGTTAACACACCTCGACAACACACTTGGTCGAGAAACGAGAAACAGTGAAACGAAAACGAAAAACTTGCGGAAGCAATAGGTTGGATCGTGTTAGGGTTTGATACCATGTAAGTTTATATAAATCGTGTATATTGAATGAATATAATGTTTGGTACATGATAAATATATATAGGATACAATATGGGCCTAAACACATAATAGGCCTAAGCGTTATACTAATCGACTGACAGACATTGCCAGAATACAAGTTGAAAACCACACACTAAGTAAAATGAGATCTATTAGTTGGAAGACATTCTTTGGAATCTTGTTTAGTGTGTGTCGTGTTTTAGAATAAGGAATGTGTTTTAGGATAAGGAATTTACAGTTGGAATGTTTTGGTTAAAGGTTGAGATCCAACAACTTTTAGTGTGTGTCTTTTAAGTTTGGTTAATGGTTAACGTGGAAAAGGGTTAAGGTTAATGTGGTTAATTGTTATGTTTGATTAAGTGTGGTTTAGCTTTGGTTACCGTAGGGTTAAGCTTCATAGAAGATTTTGTAACTATACACACATTTCAAAACTAATTACAAGGCTCCTTAAAAACAAGAACAAGTCAAGTAAAAAAAATCGGTCGTTGGTCGCATTATTTTACGCCATTAGTCGAGCAAAAAATCCAAATTTTTGATTTGATTTTTATTTTTCGAGAAATTTTGTCTTTGTTGAAAAGATAAAACGATTGCACTAAAAAAATTCAGCCGCCAGTCGAGCAAAAGTACATCATCGGTCTAGTAAAAAAACCGACAACCATGAGGCCCATTTTTCATATAAAACAAAACTCATTAATCAAGGATCACATTAGTTGCACAAAAAACACTATGATCGCATAAAAGGTCATTTCAGTCGAAAAAAAAACATCTACCCATCCAATGAACACTTTTCAAAAATATAATAGAATCGCACAATTTACTAGTCACACAATACTGAAATTGGATACCCATACATGGCTAGTTTGTGAACCAAAATCGTCAAAAGTGGCCATTTTTAGAAGAGGAAGAGACTAGTTGAAAATACAAGTTGAAAATTGTTTAGATAACCCTAATCGAAACAATGCATGCACCTTAATCGCATCTCTAGTAGAAGACATTGCCGAAATATAAGTTGAAAATCACACACTAAGAAAAACGAGATCTATCAGTTGGAAGACATTGTTGGGATACCGTTTAGTGTGTGTCGTGTTTTAGAATAAGGAATGTGTTTTAGGATAAGGAATTTACCAGTTGGACTGTTTTGGTTAGGGTTTGAGGTCCAACAACTGTGTGTGTGTGTGTTTTTGAAGTTTGGTTATGGGTTAACGTGGAGAAGGGTTAAGGTTGAGAATGGTTAAGGGTTAATGTGGAAAAGTGTTATGTTTGATTAATTCTGGTTTAACTTTGGTTAAGGTTAGGTTAAGCTTCATAGAAGATTATGTAATTATACTCACATTTAAAACTAATTACACGGCTCCCTAGAAAACAAGTACAAGTTGAATAAAAAAATCGGTAGTAAGTCGCACAACTTTACGCCATCAGTCGAGCAAGAAAATCCAACTTTTTTTATTTTATTTTTCTAGTTTTTCGAGAAATTTTTTGTCTTTATCGAAAAAGACAAAACGATCGAACCAATTTCTTTTTCAATTGCCAGTCAAGCAAAAGTAGGTCGTCGGTCTAGCAAATAAAGGACAACCAGAGGCCCCACTTTTCATATTAAATAAAACTCATTAATAAAATATCACACCAGTCACCCAAAAAACACCATGATCGCATAAAATGTTACTGTAGTTGAACAAAAAATATCTACCTATCCAATGAACGCTTATCAAATATATAATAGAGTCGCACAATTTAATAGTTGTACAATACTAAAATCGGAAACACATAAAAACATTACTAGTTTGTGAACCAAAATCGCAAAAATTGGCAATCTATACTATATATAAAGGAAAAACATATATTTCTGAAAGTGAGTTAAGAAAACTATATATGGAAACCAAGTGAAAAATTAAGAAAACTATATATGAAAACTATAAACTTTTTTGTTATTTTTGTTTATAACTCATAACCAATATTATTTTTATTTAGTTTAAATCGTTTTTAATCCTTAAATTCTTAAACTTTATTATTTTTCGTTTATAACCAATAAACTTTTTTATCATTACAATTATCTGCCGCTATAAAATCTCGTTGCTATGCACGGTACTCATCTAGTTTATTTATAAAAATACCTGTAAATAAAAGTGTGTAAAAATTAGAATTGGACTCATGTTAATTTGACCATTTTAGCCTTGAGTGTTAGTTGGGTAAAAGGACCCGCCTTGGACAAGATCGTTGACAATATAACCACGAAGAGTTATTTTACATACAAAAGTTTTCTCACATACAAAAAGATTCATCTTCACCCATCATCTAAAAAAAATCAATGGTTGAGATTAAAAGCGTTTTATTATTTCACCGATTTTTTATAATTTAAATCTTTTAAACCGTTAATCGTTAAACAAAATAATTACACTATCGCGACGAAGATTTAATTATCTTTCTATAAACCGTGACTGATATACTTTCGGAAAAAAAGTCATTTTTTCGTTTTTGCGTTTTTTTCTTTTCGAATCGATATTTCATGAAAAAATCGTATGTGATGACAACACTAATTAATATCACATGTGATATTTAATGTTAAATCACGTATGATATGTAATATCATATGTTATATTCAAATTTATCTTATGTGATTTAACACTTGTATCACATGTGATATTCAAATTTATCATATGTGATTTAATCTAATATCGTATGTGATATTCAAATTAGTGTTTAATTATATGTGATTTTTTCATACAAATCTCAATGTGAATCTAAAAAACGAAAATATGTAAAAAAAACGTGAAAACACGAAGAAAAATTTGTCGAAAGATATCAAAAGTCTATCTATCATAAAGATAATTAAATCTTTGTCGAATTGTATATTTTTTTTCGCTTAACGATTAACGGCTTGAAAGATATTAATATTTGAAGAAAAAAAAATGAAAGTGGTTTTTTAAATTGTTGGGATTAATCTCATCTATTATACCAAATAAAAATGAAGGAAGATGAAGGATGGAGATTGATCCGTCTTCAAATGATCTTAAATCATATAACCACACCCCATATTTTCTCGAGGGTGATATCCACACAAACCATCTAAAAAAAAAATTATTTGTTTCAATCATCCACTTCCACCTCCAGTGAATTTTTTTTTTTTTTTTTGAATGATTTTGTGTGATTTTAGCAATTCCTATTAATACGACGTCTTCATAAGCTTCAGAGGCGAAGACACGCCACACTTTCACCGATCATCTCTACCACGCCTCAATTTCATCCGGTATCAAAACCTACATAAACGAACACGATTCAAGTGATTCTTCAAACAAGTAATTTCATTCGCCGCCGCCAAGCTGGGTGAATAGAAGCCAAGTTAAAAAGCCCTTGTGATTCAACCAAAGATTAAGAAACCGTACGACAAATGACAACAATTCATGACTAAACAAAAGTCTAAAATCTAACCCATTTGACCTGAATGGAAACATGTAGTAAAATTCTACCCATCTATTTCTTCTGGCCAAGATACTATTAGAATAAACAACCCATAAGTGTGTAGTAAAATTCTACCCATCTATTTCTTCTGGCCAAGATACTATTAGAATAAACAACCCATAAGTGATTTTACTACATGTTTCCATAAGTGATTTTACTAATAGTATCTTGGCCAAGATACTATTAGAATACACAACCCAAGATACGTTGCATATATAATTTACATGTGATTAATGCTTACATTTTTGGCAGCAACATTAAAAATAGATGGGTTGAATACACATCCCAGTTAGAAAACATTTAGTAAAAATATAAAGATGACAACTATACAAAAATATTCAACCCCATCTATTTTTACTACATGTATTCTAACCGGGTTGTATCACACGTAACATTCAAAAGTGATTTCAAACTTAAAGATGACAACTATTGTTGAAGATCTTTTTGCTGTAAGCAAAGCTAAAGTGTGTATACATGATTAATGCTTACATTTCTGGCACCAACATTAAAAACCTATGTGAGTCATGTTGAGATCAGGAGCTTTATCCTTTGGATCTCGTAAGAAATGTATACTATTTTCTTGTAGCGTCTTTTGCGCCAATACCTTTTGCACTGGAATGAGCTTTGTGGTTCTCTGTCATGAATAAGGGTAACTTCCTAAGTGCTGTTGTAATAATAACAATGACTATAGTATTTAAATACTTCATCATATATGTTTTGTTACAAAGGCACATCCAAACACCCCCTAAAACCCCAAATGGATCAGATTCTCACTAAGTCGGTCATATATACATAAAAATAGATATGACTAAGGTTAACATGTTGACGTCTGAATGGATAAACCGGCATTACCTGATACACATGCCAAAAACCAATCCAGCCCTTCTTCATACCAGAAACCTGTCCCGCGATGGCAACAACGCTGATTACAATCTCCTATATCAACATACTGAGGCGACGTGTCTGCAAGAAATTTGTTGAAAAGATTAATGGAAATTTGTGCCATGGTTATATTTTGTGAAGGAAACAATGGGAGGACCTGTAGTGAGTAAAAAGCATGTACCTTGGTTTACAACGAACTGGAACCTCCTCCAGTTGGAACAGCTGGTGACTGTATATGGTTCTCGAAACACTGCTAGCAACACACCGTCGCACATTGCGTCTGCTGCTCAGATAATTTGAGTAAGAACCTTGCAGTAGCTGTGATGAGAGTCTCTTTGTGTGAGTAGGAATTGGATAATCACACGTGGCATCAGTGGCTATTGTGTCAAAATATAAGCAGTGAGAAAAATATGGTCAAAAGTAATAAAGAACCTGGTTTATGTATTAGAAGTTGGTAGCTGTACATAGTAAAATGGTGTTATCACAAATAAAATTACCTTGGTTTACAGTTAAAGTAGTCCCTTCCTGATATGGAGGTACACGTGGTTATAAGTTGGTTTGAATAACAGATGTGACAACATGCAGACCAACAGACTGTTGACTACCATGACCATGCAAGTGGAATCAAGTAGTTGTTGCCCATTTGCCGTTTTATGTTGCATACGACCCGAATCTTGTGAAGTGCTTACACCTGCTGTTACTAAAAAAGGAAAAATCATCAAACCACGATGACCTAAACAAATAAGAAAGTAGAGTAAAAAAACATGTAACACTTGCCTTCATGGTTAGCCGAAGTGGGTATGATTTGATTAGAAATGAAATCTTCGGCTGAAAAATCTCTGGAACTGCTGATAGCTGGCAAGAGACAAACAACCCGTTGACCAAGCTGGCCATGTTGGTCGAACCGTGAAGCAGAAGGACATGACCTTTTTTTCCCCAGACACGGAGCTGGAAGCTTTTGAAGCAGGCATGTTTGACACGGATGACGCAAAGAAGAAAGCGAATTAATAAGGCAGTCCTAGTAAGTCATAAACTGTTATGAAAACAATGTCTGTAAATCTAATCGACGCACCTATTTACACCACATGAAGAATATGTACACTCACCACAGACATCATGAAAGCCTGCAGCAGGACTATTCCTTTGAAGCTGTAAAACACGCTTGGTAAAATTTGAGGTCTACCGAAAAGACATAAATTACCTTACATGTCCCCCCTTTACACACCTGATGGGCATTGACTCAATGAATCATTACAGTAATTAGCGACATTGTGTTACCTTGCTTAGTTGCCTCCCTTTGCCATCTACTGTTTGGTGCACATGCTCAGCGCTACCTGGAAAGTCATGAAATTCCATGGCATTTTGTAGAAAATCAAGGCTACTCGTTCTCCTGAGTGCTCGAGTAGGTACATCCATAGTTTCATGTCGAATGGTCGCAGATGCAAAGTCCCACGTGACCGGACCACAACGTGCAGCTACATAGATTGTAATAAATAGTTTGTGTTAGTTGTCAGACAGACTTGGGCACATGAAGTTATAAAAAACAACATAAAATTACCTCGGTATAGCTGACTTATATCGGTGGTATATGCTGGCGTCTGTTGAGCATAAATGTTCTCAACTATGATATCACCTTGGCATGCACCGTCGTCGTTCCCTAGACTCCACAGAAACCAACCATGAAAACCAACATTCAATAAAGCTTTATGTAAAAGGAAATCCCAACAAATAGGTTAAAGCTTACCATAACATTCCCCCGGTGAATTTTGCCCTTCCTTTAACCTTTTTTCCACAGCCAGCGAGTGTAAATGATCATGGTCTCCCCCTTTTCTTTTTGAAAAGCCATTAATGCCGTCACTGGCTGCGGTAACTTTGGAATTCATGGTCAATGTGGACAGAATCGATATCAAAAAGCGAAGTTAAAGATACACATGAGTACTAACCCGCTACCGATTCAACGGTGATGCTCAAAGACCATCCTTGGGTCAATTCAGTGTTACATATCTGCAGAAATTTATAAACCATTGGTAAAAAATTTGGTCCAAGTAAATTAGTTCAGGTCATGAGAACATTAAAAATTCTGAAATGCACATTGAACGCATGTATTACCACACCATAAATACTTATTCCCTCATTTAAAATAATCCATAGCGTTGGGAAATTCCATTTTTACCAGCGTTTTTGAAACTGGTTATCTTACCTTCTCATCATGAATTCCAAAATCCAAACACACCTTATCTTAGGTTATTTCAAACTACATATCTTATCCGCAAGTCACTATTAATTTTTATCAGCCCTTCCCGTGGGTTATTTGAAACTACACACCTTAATTTTATCAGTCGTTAAATACTAAATAAAGAGGAATTTGCAACAACATAAAGCCATAAAAGATTACCTTGTCAAATATAAGGGACTCGATTGTGCACACAGTTCCATGAATTCCAAATACCTGAAAAGAAGAAAAAAAATGTATAGAAAGTCATACACATGTTGGTAAAATAGACATCATCATCACCGATTGTTTCCAAATGCACCATTTTTGTTTCTTACAGGGATAATAAAATGTTATTTTGTACAATTCAAACCTTTCACAGTATACAAAATCCTATGGACAATAGTGTGTTACCTTTTTTTTAAAAGGAATGAAAAGCCTAACGTCCTTACCTTCTTGTGTTCTTTGTGTGTACCGTTGTTTGTGCAAGTTCACGAAGTCATTGTCGTTGGCTAGATAGTGAAAATCCTGTTCTCTCTTCTTGTCACACGACGATGTATTCTTTAACTGCAAACCTGCTTCACAGAAACAAACCATTTTAGTCATTATGCCTTAACAGTAGGTCACCTACTAAACATCAAAGAATTATAGAATGCACTATAAAAAGAGAACCAATACGAATGGAATTGTAAAGCGTGACCTGTTGGAAGCAAGAACCTTAGCATACGACTTTGCCTCTTGAGGCCATCGTTACAAATGGTTATAAAAAAATGGCTGTAATATAAGGGGGCATTAAAAGAGAAAAGTTTCCATTTCCAAAGAAAACAAATTCGAACGTACAACAAAAAACCAAAATATTCAACTTATCAGTAACAACGGTGAGTCAATAACGCAAATCTATTAAGGAATATGTATTACCTATTTTATGTTTGAAGTTTGAAAAGCACAATCAGCTGACGAGCAAGTTTTGAACCCCCGCTTGGTTTACTTGATATCAATACAAAATGTGAAGAAAAGTTCTGGCCGAACCAAACCTGGTTTAAGGTGAAAAAAAAAATATTCAGAACTTTATTGAAAATAATAAGAATTTCTCAACTTGAAAAACTTGTATGAAACTATAATTGTATGAATGTAGTTACCATATGTCTAATCATGTGAACTTGAAATTCTAAATGGAAACATTTGATAAATGTAATTGTTGGTTGCAAATAAGACCGAGTCGTCGTTTTCTGTTGTCGTAAATCGATAAGACATGTCTAATAAAAGGTTAAGGAGACTTTTCAAAGGGTTTGTATGAACAAACACTGGACCTAGCTTTTTAACTACACAATCTTGCAACAAGTACTTTATGTCCAATGGTGCTCGACACATGTAAATAGGGGGTATAGACATATTTACTAACATAAGGAGTTATTAGTTATGCTTAATTACATTGGATGTAACAAATCAGTATCACTGGTTAAAAAGAAAAACAATAATGTCAAAGCCTAAACATACTTTCAGTGTGCAAATATCAATCCAAAAACTTGATAGAATCCATAAAGACAGATACTACACTATCATTTGTTGGAGTGAATTAGGACATAGTTAATGTTTTTTGATAACCAAAACAAAGGTGTATACATTTTCACTGAAAGAAGTGGTTTTGCATTTCTTACCATCGAGTCATCTTCAACTTTCACGTAACGACACTCAATCAAGAACCTGTTCCACAAAAGTAGCAAAATACATGAACATCAACAATCTTACAACCCCAAATGAAAATCATTACAACACACACGCGAAAACCTCAAAGGTATCCGAAATTATAGCACTTGAATATTGATTTGAGTGCATGTAAACACTAAACACATCTCCACATATTCCACAAAACAACAACCACGAAGTACATCACAAACCGTATAAAATAAGATGTCCCAAACACCCACTAAAAATAATTTACCTCCAACATAAAATAGGTTCTTGCTTACCAAAATTTAGTATCTTCTAGCAATCCCACCTATGAATTGGAGTTGAAAACTGCAACTAAACAAAAAAAAAAAAAAAAAAAAAAAAAAAAGCAATAAAAATATAAACTTTTTATAAAAACGTTAACTTTGAATCAAGAGCACAACTACATACACAACCTGAGCCGTCTCTCTAAACGGAGACGTACAAAACCTCTTGATGAAATCGCCTGGAAATAAGATATGTAATTGATCGATATCATTTTGTGCGGTGGATTGATTATGCATAAGACACGCAATTTTAGGCGGATTGATGAAATCACCAACACCGCTACATTCACACATGAATACGGGTCAAACAACGGACCCACAACCGGCCCAATAGTCAGACGGCCCAAAAGATAAACATGGTCAGGCCCAAACACGCAGGGAGAATAAAATACTCCCTCCGTCTCAAAATTATTGTCAGGGGACAAAAAACACATAGTTTAATAAAAGTGAAACCACTTTCATTTTCAACCAATCAAATAGAATATTCCTCCTATAAATTCTCTTTCTTTTACTTAATATGGAAAGTGGACAATTAATTTGAAAAAAAAAAAAAAGATAAAGAACTCCCAACGCCGCCTTCCGGGTTAAGGGTCACTCAATCTGCTTCCGGTGTTTGGGACATCCCGAAGGAAATATTGACTATTACTATGAGACGACGAAGGGAGTACCATAGTTTCTGAATGCGCCCTCCTAATAAATTCACAAAATGAAACAGTAATTAGATCATCCAGAGCTTCAATTATTGTATTGTCCAAAAACTACGCGAAATCGAGCTGGTGCCTTGATGAGCTTGTAATGATTATGGAAAGGAGGAGGTTTTTTCATTTGTTGATACCTGTTTATTATCATGTTCATCCATCAGATGTTATGAATTAAAAATAATTGTTTTGATGTTGCACTATTTATTAAGTCGTTTAATTGAAAGTGTAGATTACATGTCAAGTCTCTGGTAAAATAACACACCTTACAAAACATGAACAACAAATCATATAAATCCCGATCCACACTTTTATTGAACACACAGAATATAATGTTTTAAAGATGATATTATCATGAAGAAGGTCGACTAGAATTACTGATACGCCAGATAGCTCTTGTTGTTCATGAAATTAGCAAACTCAGAAGCATAAGAATTGTTGGAATTATATATCAAGACATTCATATAAATAATCACAAAACATCAAAGTAATATTGCGGAAGCGTATAAGGATGTATTAACGAATAATTAATTAACATAAAGAATATGCGTACCTTTGTTGATTCTAGCCGAACAAGAATCAAATCCACAAACTAGCAACGGATGAACCCTAATTTGATTTAGTTAGGATTATGTGAATTACCCTCACCGCTTTTGTAATTCAATCAAGATAATAACAAAAATATGTTATTACTAAGTTCTTCACACACGTCTTAAACCGAATTAAAGCACCGCTAGTTTTTATCAAACGAATAACTTGGTTTTGTGGAAAAGCTTTGGATCGACCCTATAGGGTGTCGACCGGTTTTGGAGAGCAAAAACACACAAACAATTTAGGGTTTAGCTTGTGAATACAAGAGGTGCAAAAACAAGACCCCAGCATTGCTTTATATACTCCAAGCAAACTTGGTGAACAAGTTGTGGATTGTTTCCTTTTTCCCCTAGCCGATCGGTTCTAAGCTTCCATGCGGGTTCCGAATCTTCCAAACTTTGCAATTAAGTCCTTTTCCAAATACCTTTAACGATCGTTAGTCCATTACATTAATTACTTAACGTCCGTTAGTTATTTCGTTTAATAAATAAATAAATACAACATTTATATTTAATTATTAACTTTAAATTCTCATACGTAAAGTGTGCAATCCCATAGTCTCAAGTTCGATCCTAACTCACGTCTACTAATTTATATCCATAAACTAACATACTCCCACTGGATATATCTTAATAGAGTGATCACATTCGGTTAGCGTCTAGCAACACTTGATGCCTCTAGTACAACTCGAGCAAGGCTCTGGAAAACCTTTAATGATTTCTCATTATTATTATCCTTTTGTTTCTAATACCACGTTAAATAAAGATATGGAATTAAGTCATTCTTTATATAACTATTCTGCTTCTCGTTTGTAAGTGATTGACCAAGATTACCGAATCATCTAAACATATTTAGGAGATTTGGGTGCGGCACAAACATCTTGTCAACCCTACGAGGGCCCAAGAAGATTAAACTCCAAATAAATTTGAAGGAACAAATTCTATCTTGACTACAAGAATAACCCACAAACTTTGCAACATTTCGAAAACAACCCTTATGACTACCATTCGTATAGCGTTAAGTTGCTCCACGTAAATGCACTACATTCATGACACTTATCCGGTATCTCAAGTGCGGGATAACTATTCATAATTTACTTATAACAATATCCACAAAGTAAATTATGTAGTTGGGATAAGTCCTATATTCAATTCATTGAATATCATCCGAAATTGGTATGCATTCTCATCATATACTTTCAAGTATATTCTACCACATCTCTCGATTTGTCTTAATTTAATGATACTCCCATATCATTAATCGACAACGGACATTTAAAATAACTTAGTTATTTACGGATTAAACATGAAAATATAGGACAACAATATTATAAATGAAAATAAACATAATCCAAACTTTATTTCATTAAAATAATAAATGTTTTACAATATCCTTTATCCAAATACTAATCACGCTTATGCATGAAACTTTTAGCTAAACGAAGTCCAATTCCATTGGCAAGTCCTACAAGCTTGTCTTTAGCTAAAGCCTTAGTGAACGGGTCGACTAAGTTATCATCATGTGAACTTTCAGTAGATTTATTTCACCTTCCCGGACTTGTTCCCGAACATAGTGATACTTAGTAGAAAATGTCCGGTGCCCTTCATGACTCGTGTTCATTGGCAAATATGATTGCGCAGAATTGTCACAATACATATCAATAGGTGATTCAATTGAAGGCATAACACCAAGCCACGAAATGAATTTCCTAATCCAACGACCTCCATTGCGACTTCAAGCAACTATGTATTCGGCTTCGTCAGAACATCATAATCATACTTCGCTTCTTGCTCTTCCAATCAGCTGCTCCTCCATTGATGACAAAGACATAACCCGTCGAGACTTCGTATCATCTTTATCACATTGCGGGACGCATCACAAGAACTCAGTAACACCAAGCTACGTGTCCGGATTTCCACCATACACTAAGAACATATCTTTAGTATTTCGAGATACTTGAGAATATGTAACAAAGAATCCAAATGAAGTTCACCCGGATTCGTTGATATCGACCGGTCATGTTTTGAGCGAACGCCACATCCGGCCTTGTGCATCTCACAAGATACATAATAGATCCTACGGTAGAAGCATAAGGAACTTTCGCATGCGTGCCACCTCGGCAGTGTCAAGCACACATATCGCTACATAAGCCATGCTTTACTTCCATCGGCAAATATCCTTTCTTGGAATTTTGCATCTTGAATCTCTTCAATATTTTATCAATGTAAGCGCTTTGACTTAAACCAATTAACCGCTTTGACCTATCTCGGTAGATCTTAATTCCGAGAATGTATGACCTCTCCTAAATCTTTCATGGAAAACACTTCCCAAGATATGCCTTAACATTTTGCATGCTTGGAATGTCTTTTCCATAATTAATATGTCATCGACATAAAGAATTAGGAAAATTACATCACTCCCACTAACTTTGTGATATACACATGGCTCATCAAGATTTTGAACAAACCATTACCTTTTGATTTCTTCATCAAATCTTTTATTCCATTGCTTGATGCTTGCTTCAATCCATAAATGGACCTTTGAAGTTTGCATACACGGTTTGAAATTGTGGATTCACGAACCCCTCAGTTGCTTCATATAGATGTCTTCATCTAAGTGACCATTTAAGAAGCGGTTTTGACATCCATTTGCCATATCTCATAGTCATAGTATCTTGCTATAGCTATGAGAATTCTAATAGCTCTAATGTCCGCTACGGAGAAAAGGTCTCCTCGTAATCAATGCCATAAGTTTGAGTAAAACCTTGCGCAACTAGGACGAGCTTTATAGGCGTGTACATTGTCATCCATGTCGGTCTTAATCTTATAGAGCCACTTACTCCCAACCACCGAGGCGTTTGGAGGTAAGTCAACCTCTACCAGACTTCATTTTCTCTCATGGATTGCATTTCCCATTCATTGCAACTCGCCATTTAGCCTTGTCGGGACTTGCCATGGCGACTTTATAACTAGTAGGCTCTCCAAGATCTCCTAACATAGTTTCCTCAACCCTACGTTAAGACATAGACGTTCGGTGCACGATATTCCTTACGGATCTACGACAGAATCACTTCAACTTCGGTGGAGGACCCGGACTATCGTGTTCCACCGAATGCGTTAGTGTTTTCGAAGGTAATGCATCTTCATGATCATCTTCCGGATCATAAACTCTCCCATCGAATTCTTGAGATACGAGATCTTTTCAAGAAAATCTCCATACCTAGCAACAATTACTTTATTATCGGTTGGATAGTAAAAGTAGTAACCCATAGTTTCCTTAGGGTATCCTACGAAGATACACTTTACGATCTTTGTTGGAGTTTATCTCACGAGTCACGTCTAACATACGCCCGCAACCCCGGACCTTTAAATAAGACAAGTTAGAGCTTTACCATGCCATATTTCATATGGTGTCTTATCAACCTTCTTTGTGGGAACCATATTTAGAATCTAACAACAGATTCTAAAGCATAATCCCAAAAGGATAAAGGTAGAGTGGTAAGATTAAACATAGATCGTATCATGTCCAACAATGTACGATTTCTTCTCTCGATACACCATTTTGTTGTGGAGTATATGGAGAAGTGAGATCTGGACAATTCCATTCTCGCCTAAGTAATCTTTAAACTCTTGGCTTAGATACTCACTCCTCTATCGGATCGAAGAGCTTTAATCTTCTTTCCCAATTGCGGTTCTACTTGACTTTGAAAACCTTAAATATTTCAAACACCTCATGTTTATGCTTAAGTAAATAAACATAACCATAACGGTGAAATCATCGATTAAAGGTTAAGAAGTAGCTAGCACCTCTCTTTGACACATGTCTAAGTGGTCCACACATCAAGTATGAATAAGACCAAGTAGATCGAAGCCCTCTCCATATTGCTATGAAAAGGTTTCTTAGTCATCTTCCCGATATGCATGACTCACATTTATCAAATGATTCATCATTGATATTTTGCAAAAGCCCTTCTTGTCAAACTTATGCATGCGAGCCTTGCCTATATGAGCAAGTCTACAATGCCAAAGATAAGAAGAATTCAAGTCTAACTTTACCTTCTTGTTAATGCTAAACATTGAATTATTATTATTGTTAGATACATTTCAATCATATCAATTTCAAACACACCATTCATGAATTGCTTTAAAATAAAATACACCATTTAAAGAAACATCAATTCCATTACTTGAAATAGTATGAGTAAAACCATCATCCAACAAACTTGAAAAGGAAACAACACCTCTAATTATAGAAGGTGCGTAATGACAATTGTTTAATAACGTTACTAAGCTCAAGGCAATACTAAACTAAACGTTCCTATGGCTTCAACAGCAATTTGCATGTGCGCCATTTCCCACGTGAGATATTGCTCCCCATAGGCAAGCTTCCTTTCCACTCTAAACCCTGCGGTGTATTACAAATGTGAATACCACAGCCCGTATCATATACCGTGAATTATTATGATTTAGAGTAAATAATTCAATGACAAATAAATTACTCAATACCTACGCGCAGACCCTTCATACTTCATCTTATTTGCCCGCAATTCATCAAGATAGAGAGCACGCTTCTCTTCCAATGCCCAACGCTCTTACAGGTGATGGCATGCTTGATCCTTTTAGGATTATCCTTCCTAGGAGTAGGGTTCTTTTTGGGTTGAGGTTGATAGGCCATCACCGTTTGCCTTTGTCAACCTTTCCTTACCCTTCCCTTCTTGTTGTTCGCAGACTGCGGTTTTGGCTTATTAATTCTTCCACCACGAATAGCAAGTACCGGGCGGTAGGAACCTTTGAGGCAACCCTTTCTCATAATCAATGAGCAATGCGTGTAGGTCAAGAATCGTCTTCCCACGCGGTGCATATTGAAATTTCGACAAAACCATTAAAATCCTTGTTAAGGGATCGATTAATCGATTCACACCATGTCATCTTCATAAGTTTTGCCAAGTGCTTTTAGTGGTCCATGTAACCTTTCATTTCCAGCACATGAGCACTTACGGTTTACCTCTCCCCGCCTACCGTGTGTAACGCGTCGGTCAAGTCATAAATCTCGACGGTGGTTTCTCAAACATAGTTCAAGTTCATTGAGCATATTATATGGGAAATAATGTTCGAACCGCTAAGAGCGATTCCATTGTTCCCAACATAAGACAAGCCACATCATTATGACGCTTATACTCAAGTTTCCACTCGTCCTTTTGAGCTTGAGTAGCCGGGACCGATTGGTTCAAGAGGCAAGGTTCATAAAGATATTTCATACGGTCAAGAACTCTTGAGACAATTCTCAAAAGCGGTGCCAATCATTGAAATTCTTAGAGCAGTCAACTTTTCTCGATCAAAAAACTTTTGAACGCAGAATTTAGAGCGATGTTAGTGTTATCGGTGTTTTGAGCCATTTCTCTGAGAAAAAAGTTCAAGTATTAGTATTTTCGATAATACACTTTTCAAGAAAATAAATATACCCAACGGTAATATAAACATATAACCATATAATTTTCTCGAAAACTAGGATCCAATTATCATAGGTTCATTACATCGGTTGATCCGCTAGCAACGAACGCATATAATAAGGTGTCTGTCGAACATTAATTGGCAAACAATTTCCAACTCCTAGATCATTATGGGATTTATATTTTCCAACGCTATTGCAAATATAAACATGTTTCATCCCATCTTATGCCATTGAGTCCGTGTCTCACTTCCTACTCAACTTAAGTGTCTAACTTAAAAAGCGCAAATATGTCCATGTAAGGTCCGACTTTACATAGAGATTTACCTCTCCATTACAATCTCGCCAAGTCTTGTCATGACGTAAATTGCAACTTCAAGTGTTCTTTTAATTAGATGGCATATTCTTAATTTTAAAAGGGTACTGTTTTGATTTTATGTGGTCAAATCAAATATGTACAAAGATGTCATGCATTCATCTTGTAGCATAAATTTAATAAAAACTTTTATTACCAATTCATAAAGATCAAATTATCAAAGTTTTGATTGAGGTATTGGGTTCACCAATCAAGGAATTTAGTATTAATTATCATCCATTATACCGTACTTTTGCATAAGTGTAAACACTTAGTGTTTGGATAATTACCACCAGTGGCGCATGGAATTAAAACTAATTCGCCCTTAAGATGAGCTTGCACATTTATATGGCTTACTAAGTAGCTCCACTCGAACTTACAGGGCGAGAGGACGGTGCACGCTAAAGCACAACCTAAGACATCCATTCGGTGTGACTATGCGCACTTCTTTAAACCCCTTTTATTAGTTCATTCGAATGGGTGAGCCGTTCGGTCATTGTACCAAAGTCACCAATCAATTAAACTATTTTGACAACTTAACTCTTCCAAAACAATTAAATTTCGCCATTGTTTAGTCCGTATTATTTTTCTATTCAAAATTACCCTTGCTTAAAACCGCCTAACATAATAAACAAACAAGTAACAAAATAAAAATAAACTACTAAAAACAATGCGCACATAGTAAACAATTTATACGTGTAAACAAGTAGCCACATGCAACTTATTCGATAAAATCCTATTAATAATCAATATCTAGGTTAAATTAATGTATATATTAATTTAGGGTTTTCACCCAAAGAATAGAAAGTGAGCGCATACATGAAGAATCGATTACGTAAACCCTTCATTAATTATACCAAATTGCACATAATTGATTCATTAATATATTAATTGGAGTCTTCCCCAATTCAAGATTTATCATAAATAAATATGTCTCAACAATTTAAACAATATATCAAAGCAACTTATCCATGACTAACATGCATGTATAGTCATGGACATCATAACAATTTATACAAGTAAGCCACGAGATCGCATATAAAAATTCCATGACACATAACAAATTATTCATGAATTAATCACGTAATCAATATTAATTCTAGGTTTTAATAAGGTTAGCAAACAATTTTCAAAACCCTAAAAAAAATTTTATGTATATGTCGATTTTAAAAAAATGGTACCCAATTTATAAAAAAAATTAAACCAAAACATAAATTAAACATAAACCCTAGATTAACATAGCAAACAACATACAAGTATTTGTTTTATTACGCGTTTATGTAATTAATTACTCATTAAAACCAATGACTCGTGATGCCCTTGTTGGAATTATATATCAAGACATTCATATAAATAATCACAAAACATCAAAGTAATATTATGGAAGCGTATAAGGATGTATTAACGAATAATTAATTAACATAAAGAATATGCGTACCTTTGTTGATTCTAGCCGAACAAGAATCAAATCCACAAACTAGCAACGGATGAACCCTAATTTGATTTAGTTAGGATTATGTGAATTACCCTCACCGCTTTGTAATTCAATCCAAGATAATAACAAAAGTATGTTATTACTAAGTTCTTGTACACGCACTAAACCGAATTAAAGTACCGCTAGTTTTTATCAAGCGAATAACTTGGTTTTGTGGAAAAGCTTTGGATCGACCCTATAGGGTGTCGACGGTTTTGAGACAAAACACACACAAACAATTTAGGGTTTAGCTTGTGAATAAGAGGTGCAAAACAAGACCCTTAGCCTTGTTTATATACCCAAGCAAACTTGGTGAACAAGTTGTGGATTGTTTCCTTTTCCCCAGCCGATCGGTTCTAAGCTTCCACAAGGGGTTCGGAATCTTCCAAACTTTGCAATTAAGTCCTTTTCCAAATACCTTTAACGATCGTTAGTCCATTACATTAATTACTTAACGTCTGTTAGTTATTTCGTTTAATAAATAAATAAATACAACATTTATATTTAATTATTAACTTTAAATTCTCATACGTAAAGTGTGCAATCCCATAGTCTCGAGTTCGATCCTAACTCACGTCTACTAATTTATATCCATAAAACTAACAGAATCTCCTCTGTATTCTTTGTACTCGTTCCACCATTTCATTAAGCTGCTTCCCTCCAAGAAAATATCCGGTGACACCATATAGTTCTTGATAGCAAGCATCAGGTAATCTTCAAACTTCTCCAATTCGCGTTCCAGGTCAAATGCATTTTTGCTCGATCCTCCATTCCTCAAGCCTCTTAATGAAATTAACGCTTCCTCAACATGTGCCCAAAAGCAAGAATCTTCGTTAAGACTAACAGCCTTACTCTTCTTCCTGTCACTTGGATTTGAAACCTCTCTATCTTCATTTAACCATTTCTCTAACAGCTGGTAGTGGAACGGCCTTTCATCAAAGTAGTTTGTTTTACCTTTTTTATAATATTCTGCTATTTCTAGTGGCTCAACGATCTTTCTGTAGTTGTTTCCACCGTAGAGCCAACGCTTACGCAAATTCACATCTTCTTTTTGTGGCATTAGATTACTTTCTTCAACAATCTTTCTCCAATACTGAAGCAAACGTTGTTTCATATGGATTACTTGCTTGATCTCGTTATCTTCTTTTGAGTATGGATTCTTGTAGCGATCGTAGTAACCCGCTTTTGATCTACTTCTCTTCATGTACAATTCCATCCATGCCAAAGAAATCTTCATATCATTTAGCTTCTTAGTAGGCTCATATATGTTTCTCTTGCGTCTCTTTATCCTTGACTGTTTCTCCTCTATCATCTGAATCATAGTATATGAAATATTATTTAACACACCAACTTCGTTCAACTGCAAATTTATTCCTGCCCTAAATGGATCCACGTAGTGTTCGCCTATTTCAGAAACCCCACGATACAATACCTTCCTTCTGATTGCATTCAAATCATTTCCATAATCACGTATCTCCAGGTGTTCAACATCAGATGACCGCATGGCATCCAGAATAACCAGGATTGAGTTGGTATCTTCAAAAGCAGAGTTACCGCCTGAATCTGTGCAAAATAAGAAAGTACCAAAAGGTTTGTATAAAGAACTTGATGAGAAAAAACTGGCAACATGATCCTTCTTTGTGACCACATTCAAAAAACTGGACTTCCATGTGGGGCGTTCACAGATGGCAAGTTGAAGAGATTCATCACCAACAAGTGGCGAACCAAAAGTTATACAAATTGGGCGTTTGTTATTCCTACGACCATTTGATTCTGTCAAATCAACATCATGTTGCAGCCATAGAGTGAAGAGAATGGCTAGGTATCCCCCTAGTGACTGCCCAGTCACGATCAATGGCTTATATGTAAGCTGCAATATAAGCAATTAGTTATCCAATATATAAAGATGCTATACTTGATATTGATTTTCGAATAAAAGACATTTACCTGGTGCCGTATCTGTGAGAGTTCGAGAAGGAGATGCTCAAACAAGACAACTGCAGCTTTATTAATGGAGAATAATGGGTTCACTTTTGTAGAAATAAAGTCAACCACCTTGTGGTTTTTTGATGACACCAGATCAAACTCGCCTTTAAGAAATCGAGCTGTATAATCAGGAGTAATGGTAAAAACCAAAATTTGGATTCCAGATGGAATATCTGTGTGAAGTTGATAAGCTGAAGAAATCTTTAAAATTGCATGATAAGCATCTGGAAGAACATTTAAGCTTCCCAGAAATTTCGACAGCTCAACTTCGCTGTAGAACCTGTAAGTTTTTTGGATCAAAAGAAGACTATATTAATGGCATTGCATTATCAATGAAATCAACAAGCATGAAGCCTATTATATGGATCTTTTCTTCATTATTATAGTTAAATAAGCTTAAGGTTGATGGAAATGGAGCGTACATGTTTGATGCAGATTGCCTCATTTCGGTCCCAATGTTTTGGTTCATCTTTTCTCGTGATGAGTTGGTGTCTTGCTTCATCTATTCATGAGTAATCCGAATATCATCAAAGTCATACACGGAAGAACCAAAATTATTTATTTATGTCAAAGTTATTATCCTGAAATTGTAAAGCTAAATAGAGAAGGAAGAAATCTTAATTTTTATAGTTTTTTAGCCTTTTTTCTAATTTGGACTTTAGTAGTTACAGGGAAGCGTAGAAATCCATGATTCTTTGAATAACTATTTCAGAATGAATATAGAAGAGTACGTTCAAGCTTTCTTATGAATTTATAGTGAAGTGAAGAAAAAGTCATACTTATATGTGAGGAAGGTATAAACTCCTTTGTTTTATCTACCAAGCTTAATGTTGAATTAACTGTATTGAAAACCTGCTTAAGTCAGAACCTGAGTATTCTGTGTTCTCAATGAATAAGCTTGAGGTTGACTTCATGGTTTCACTGATGTCCACATCCTGTTGAACGTAAATTTTGGTGAGTGAAGGGAGTTAGAATCCTACACAAGAAAAGCTTAAACTCTACCCATCTATCTACTTTAATTAATTACTCAGTTACCTCCACAATTTCATTAAGAAGAGATGATTTGGTAAACTCTGCAATCTTGTATATCTCTTCCTGTATGTTTTTTAATAACAATGGGAGAAGTTATCACAGCTTAGTTAATAATGTATCACAAAAACTGAAATCAAGTTAATAATAAGTCCTTAGACTAAACCAGAGGTGACCCGGTATGCAAATTTTGTATCAGAGGTGACCCAGAAACAATTACAGGGGCGAAAGGAAATATCTGGAGGAGTCAAGCATATAAATTTTAGTAATTCCATTATTCTGCAAGTTTCCTTTTCTTATTAGAATCAATAGGTTATATAGAGGGAGAATAAGGAAACTGCATACAGTAGCCGCTACTGAGAAGCATCTTTACTGTTAAGTTTTCATGTTTTCTTATATTCAAATTTTTCTATAAATTTGGGCAAGGCTGTTTTTTAATCCTTATCCAAGAACATCACAAAGAATATTTACCAATTCAGGACCATAAATGATGCATCTAGCAGTCTTCAGTTCTGTATATGATCGATATGGTTGATCAGGTCTACCCGTCTTTCTCCATCCTCCTATCTCTGTAACAATAAGTAGCACGATTACCATTCTTATTTCAAAGCTCAAGTTCGATATAAAGAAAATTCAAACATAGCGTGAGAAGAAGTACGTACCTGTATAGTCAATTGTACCACCAACTAGATCCTTGAACCAGTTAGGAGTCAATCTGCCAATCTCCATTAATTGAGAATAATCCCGGCGACATAGATAGTACGTTCCTGTACTTAGTTTATATCTGGAAATGTCTGGTCCAACAATATCTGCATGTTCATTGTTATCTTCAAAGGGTTCATCCTTATCTTTAGAGATTTCATTAGCACCTACCATGGGTTCATTAATATCTTCACAGATTTCATTAGCATCTACCATGGATTCATCGCCATCTTCAAAGGATTCAATATTATCTTCTTCATCAGTGTACACAAGGCTTGCACCACACTCGTGTATTTCCAAACCTTTTGTCACAACAATAGCCACATTAACTTCATCTCCATCATGCAATGATTCCCCAATTGGCCAATAGCTAAACCATATACCAACTTCATCGGCGGCAGGTTTCCCGAAGACTTTCGCATTGTAGATCCACTTAACAACATTGTTGGTTTTGATTCTAGCAAACCATACCCATTCATCACCTTTTAACGTATATTTGAAAGTTAAGTTTATTCCCCTGAGCTTTCTATTCCTGTGACTTTCTGGAATGTTGAAAGACACCTTTGGATCTTCTGATGTATACTCATTCTCAGGAATCATGTTTGGCTTCTCTATGTCAGGCAGAGATATGCTCATTATATTGAATTCATACAACATCTGTGCCACACAAGTAAATATGTTTTAGTTTTCATACATAATTAGTTTGGAGGTAGTAAGTCGACGTGTTTGTGGATGTTTATGCATGTGTTCAAGATAGAAAAACTGAACCTGGAGACACAAAGTTCTGCCTTTGGTAAGGTCATCATCTCCAACCAAATACACCTCAAGATCTTGGTATGCTCTTAGCCAATTCATGTGTCCCAAATCAGCTCCTGTAAGCATGGCTACCGGAACAATTTTGAAAAAGTCTTCAACTTCTGACAAATTAACACAACCTTCATATCTAAACTCTTGCAAGGTAAATTTATGTGATTCAAAAGTTACGCTCTCTAGGGAATTACAGTTAAAAATATACAATTCTCTGAGTTTGCTTGGGAGACATTGAAGCTTTTTAAGTGTTGTGCAACAGCTTAAGTCAAGTACCCGAATATTTTTAAGATGAGTGTAACTAGGCAGGAGTTCGCATGGATTGACAGCTAAATTTAGGTATTCCAGATGTGGTTGATTATTGAAACTGTAGCCAGGGGTAAATAAATGAGTATCTTTAAGATTGCAATCCATGAGGAATAACTGCTTCAATGAGTTTGGGAAAGTAAATTGAGGTTGGGTTCTATTAAACATATTTTCACACCCTGTGAGATTCAGTGAAGTAAGACAAGTAAGGTCTCCAAGAGTACGACTAACACGAACCAAGCTACGACAATTCTCGAGAACCAAAGTGTCAAGGTTAGGAACCCGGGAGATATCTTTAACTTCAATTAGATTGTGGGAGTCTGTAAGATTTAGAATCTGGAGTAATGGAAGAACCTGTTGCAAAAGTAATATAATTCATTTTGAACGATTAGAGAAGCTGTAAGAACAGGCGACATAAAGAGGAATACAAATTGCTTACATCTGGTGGTTGAAATACTTTCAATTTGCTACAGCTCATATCTATAGCCACCAAGTTTTCCATGTCTAATTCTGGGCGTATGGCTTCTAAAGGGAATTCTCGCCAACAGAGCCATCTTAGTTCTTTAAAAATATTCTGGTATGTTCCAGTCAATTTCAACTGATTCAGCTTGAGCAATTGTAGGCTATCCATCTTTTCAAACGACTTTGTATTAACGACGTCTGATAGCTGCATATATAGCATGAAAGAATGTTAGTAATGGTGTGTGTGTGCGCGCGCATGTAGGAGGATGCAAGGAGGATCATCTAAAAGCAAAAAAAAAAAAATGTAATGACCATGAAAATTAGTAAAAGTACTCTATAATAGAAATGTGAGTTCGGATTCTTGGAGTTGATGGTTAGAGATGAATATAGTTGAAGGAAGAAAATACTCTTTGAAGATGCAATTAAAGTCATAGTTGTGCACCGGTCGAATAATAATGTGGTCATTAGGAGAACTAATAGCATAATAAAGTTAGAATTAATAGCATAATCATGTTTGTTGTTTCTTTCATTTAGGAATTTTCAGTTACTTGTATAGCCTATATATAGGGGCATTTTCTCTTAAATAAAAATCATCACTTTGCATATCAAATTTACTACAACACTTTGGTAATGCAATGCCAAGTGGAAACCTTAAAACTCTTCCGAATGAACAGTTTGCCCCAGAGCTCGAGTACAACTTATTTAGGCTGCCCCGGTAAGGGCATTCAATCCTCCTCATTTTTTGTGGCACGTCAGCTTTCTCTTTCCAGCGACCTTCAGGCGATTGGGTACCCCAGTAAAGGCAACCATGATCATTTTTTTTTATTAAATTTTTTTTTAACACAAACTCAAATTTCATTAATAATTAAAACGTTGCATAATAATTCAAATAAAATTAAAACATTACGACAATAAAACGACTAAACTAGTTTTGATTATTACGATGTCAAATGTCTTCCACCAAATCGACTTTGAGGCTAAGATGAGTTGTTTTGTTGCATATCTCTGGTAATTTCCAACGATTCCACATGCGTTCTTATGGGATCATAAGAATGGTCTTTGCTCATTGGAAAGAATACGGGAGATATCGCCGTCTTAAATCTGAATTATCATATTATGTAATATGATGCATGTGTACATTATATGTGATAGACGCTCTTTGTCAAACCCTTTAGCGGATGTTTAATCATTAGCCACTTCTCTTTAGTACACCAAAAGCACGTTCCACATCTTTTCTTCGCTTCATGCATCGTCTTATACAATATTCGTTTGTGATCATTCGTCCTGGATTTTAATGGACTTCATAATAACCAAGTATTAGGATATATCCCATCAGCAAGATAATATCCCCGTTTATAAGGTACGCCGTTAGCAACGAATTCCACATCTAGTGCTTTCCCCGTTTTGAGATCATTGAAAAGAGGCGATGCACGTAAAACATTTACGTCGTTATTCATCCCGGAAACACCAAAGAACGCATGCCAAATCCATAAATCTTGGGACGCGATCGCTTCCAATAAAATGAAAGGTTTGCCCGTGATCACCCTTACAAAATTGAGCTTTTAAAGCATGTGGGCAATTCTCCCACGACCAATCTATACAATCAATGCTTTCTATCATCCCAGGAAACCCATGACATTCGTAGTGATGAGCATAGAGTTTGTCAATGTCGAAGAATCGGCGGCCGCAAATACTCGCACCATATAACTCCGTTATGGCCTCACAAAATTTTGGAGACACTCACGAATTGTTGACGCACCCATTTGCACATATTCATCTAGAGCATCAGCATTGACTTCGTATACCAATTGACGAATTGACGAAGTACACTTCATCAATGGAGAAATACCAAGTACGCCTGCACAACTAGGAGTTTGATGGAAATAAGGTGAATGATCGGCTATATCTCGGACAATTCGTGTGAATAGTTTTCGGCTCATTCGGAAACGATCATAGAATGCTTGATCGCCGTATCTGGGGGTCTCGCAGAAGTAAGCAGTCACTAAACGGTTATGACCACCCAAACGATCCCTACTAACTTGGTTTCTTGAGAGTTTAGTTTGTGACGCTTGAAAAGCCTGCCAATACTCTTCCGCAAACATCATAAACTCGCTACTAACTTCATTTTCATCATCCGATGACGAATCGGCAATGAATAGCTGGTAAGAATTAAAACTCATAGTGTGAAAAGAATATAGAGAATGTATGAAATGAGATTTGTGGATTTAAGTGTGTGTATATATGTTATGTATTTATAGGGTATTTTAGTAGAACTTTTTTTAACCTTCAAACGTTCGGATTTTTTGTCCGACGTCAAATGTTCGGATTTTTTTTTGTTTGAAACTTAACTTTTGCAATGGTAAAAAAAAGTCACTTTTAGCATAAAAAATGGCCAAACCATTCGACGGGACGACCATGTTGTTGAAAAAAGGTTGGACGATCGACTTCCCACATAAGGCCGATCGATGGTGAATCGATCGTGGGAGTCGATCTCACACCCTTACTAGAGCCAGCCTTAGTGTGGGGCAACTTATGATTTCAGCCTAGAGGTGATAATTTCATTAATTTGTGCCCTAAATCATAAAAATTAGTTTTTTTGGGCTAATTTGTAAAAGATTTGAGTGCATTTGACCTCTTCATTTTTTTTAAATTATTATGATAGTTATTTCAAAAGTTAAATGGGCATTAACGAGCACATGTTTTCTCTCAACTGGAAAAAGTTCGCAATTTTTTTCTTTAAAAAAAATAAAAACGTATAAATATAATATATTTAAAACCACGTTTTTTTGAGTGATTCGTATAAAATAAGCCCGTTTAAACTGTGTCCGCGCCAGTTCGGGCCCAAAACTGTCTGACACGCCCATTTTACCACCATTTTCAGGTTACTCTCTTATGTTGATGATGGTGTGTGTACTATCAAACAAAAAGGGTCCCCTCAAGCTATTTTTAAGTAATGATGAGCCAAAATAAGATTTTTCCACTCAATGTCAAGAATGATCATGGATATGGTCTTCGTGCAACGGATATAGACACTAACACTTATGTTTTCGATTTTTGAAATGAAAGAAAAGAAGAGAGAAGACAAAAATGAATGGAAAATAAAGGATAGAAATTATTTTAAAATCATATCATTTGTTGCATATAAAATTATGATTTATTTTAAGGCATTTAAGTCATTGTTTTAACAAAAAGTTACCTACTATATGTTTATCTCAAATCATACCACTTTTGGGAAGAAAGTTTTGGAGATAAATATATTCAAATTTTCTCTCCTCTTCTTTCTTCCTCTCCCGTAAAAACTCGAAACACAAATTTATTTTGTTTTCTTCTCACTTCTTTTAACTTCTTTAAAAAAAAAAAAAAAAAAAAAATAAATAAATAAACTCTTGTACGCAGTTATGACATCTTAGATACGGTCATTTGCATGTTAGAGGGCTAAAGTTAAGTGAAAAGACTATGGTGATTGGTGATGGTTCTACTAAATATTGACTGTATTCCATTATGTGAGGGTTGTACAATGGCATATATGGCAAACAAAACAGGAGATCGTTTCCATATCATGCATGGAGAAGATCACAGCCCCTTCAATTAGTTCATGCCAATCTTTGCGGACCTATGCAAAGCAAATCCATGGAAGGTAGCAACTAATTTTTTTAGTATTTACTAATGAATTTAGTAGAATGAAATAAGATTGTACTATATAAAACCTCAAAGGGTTATTGTATTGATTGTATTGTGAACTGTATATGTACATAAGATTGTATATCTGTATATACTAATAACCCAGCTTCCAAGCAACTAACTCATCACCTAATGGGTACGGCTCATTTATACGATTGGGACCGGTCCATCTAGTCTAGCCTGGCTTGCTAGTGTATTTTTTTGGAAACAAAGTTTGAAAGTTTTGATAAGTTTAAACTTTTTAAGCCTAAGTTAGAAAAACAATCTGGAAAATTTATTGTAAATCTAAGAAATGACAGAGGACGAGGAGAGAAGGAATAGGACAGTTGTAAAAATGGCAAGAAGCATGTTGCAAGAAAAATGCCTTTCTAGTATTGAAGCTGTAGAAGCAATATCAGGTGATTCAAATCCTAGAAGCAGCTCACGAAACACATCACGAGAAACACGATATTCAAGTAATCCTGATTATGGAAATAACTCATGTGAGACAAACACCTCCAGCAAAGTTCAAACACCTTGTTAGAACTAAGCTTTATTGATGCATCTCAAACACATGGGTCTAGAAGTCATAAGCTGATAGTTTGTGCTTAAAGTGTGCCTGCCCAAATTGAAGGTCTAAAGGTGTTGCTGGTAAAGACTACAAGGGAACTTAGTGTAACATTTAAGGGACTAATCTGCAATGCAAGATATTTAGAGTATATAAGAGATAGTCTTTGTTATCTCTCTCAGAATTTTGTAGTATATATGTGTGTGATTCTCTCATCTGGTTGTCTACCCGAATCTGTATAAGCTCTAGGTTTTCATTAGTTTTTTTGTAAAGTTATTCGGTTCTTTGTATTAAAACTGATTAATCTTGATTAATAAAAGTGAGCCAAGGGGAGGTTGGCTGGGTTCACTCTAAAACTTGTGTTTTGATTGTTTTAAAGATTTTGGTATAATATTCTACATGGTATCAGAGCCAGGTTGCTATATACAAAAGTTTTAAATTGTTTCTTGAAAAAGTAGGGTTTCGTAATTTTTGGGGTTTTCTTGATCCTGTTGGTTCTTGTTTCAATTAGACTCTGATTAAGTGTTCTTGGGGTTTAATTGTGTGTCGGACTAAGTTAATGTTTTTTGTTTTTTTTTGATCGGGTTGATCATAATTAGGGTTTACTGTATCAAACCCTAATTCAGGTTGTTTCTTTGATTTAATTGTTTGAATATGGCAACCTTTGATTCTAATTTCAAGGTTCTTGAAAATAAAATCAAAACCCTAAAAATAATTTTTAAGGTTTCGTTTGCTAGACTGTCATTGATCCAATTGTTAGTGTCTAACTCTGTTTCTTTTGTTTCAGGTATTTTTTGCTGCTTTATTGGTTTTGGTTGGATCTGCTTGATCCATTGAATTGGTTGTGTACGTTCTTGGAAGCTTGTGTGCACTGTAACAACCCTCACACCTTATCTAGGTTATTTTTCATAGGTTTTTTAGGATTGGATTGGTGGAAGTTTAGATTAAGGGATTTTTGTTTGTTGGAGTTGATTGGTTAATTGGTGCTTGTTTGTGACTGAAGGAGTGATAAGGTGTATATTGTTGAAGCATAATCCGCGCTGATTTGGATTCAACGACTCTCCTTGGCCGTTAGTCGCCTTCTCGAGTCCTAGTAGACTGTCAACAAAGAGAACCCATTAGGAGTGGACCGGAGCCGTAGCCCGGGGTCCACCTCCGACGGATCCAAGTTAGTATGCTTGTTGTGGCATAGCAAAAGTGTTAGGTTTAGAGATAACTGCGTGTGTATATATATGCATGCATTAGGGTTTAGGTGTAGAGTGGGCAGATCTGCCGGGCTCGACCCATTCTGGCCCGGTCAGGACCATCGTCCACAAGCCCCCAAGTCTAGTATGAGATAGCGCATGGCTATGTTGTGCTAGACTTAAGTTCGATGGCCGCGTGGGTGAAAGTGGAACCCGCATGCCGCATCCCGGTGAGGGCGTACCTTTTGTACCGTGGCGACGCAACATGGTGCGACGTAAGACGCGCTTCAGTAGCATAAGTCTTGTGTTGTCTTGGCGACAAAGAGGTGCGACGAAGACGCTTCACTGCGATAAGTGTGCGTTGTGCGCAACAAAGAGGTGCGACGAAGAGGCGTGCTTATGCGCATAAGTGTGCGATGTCGCGCGACAAAGAGGTGCAACGAAGACGTGCTTCGCGCATAGGGTGCGCGCTAAAGATGTGCGACGTAAAAGCGTGCCTGCGATGCGCGCGTCTTCACAACCGATGAGGACGTCTCCCTACGGCAAGTTGGTGCGAATATTTAAATTCGTCTTCGATCCGCTTCCAAATATACTGCGTCACAACGGTGGAAGCGTATACCGGTAGCCCCAAGTTTGATGGTGCTACTCGTGTAGGAGCATTAAACTTATTTAATCTGCGAAAAACACTCAATGCAAAGATTAAAAGTATATGCCGCGAATCGCGACATATAAAACCTAATAAAATTAAACAAGACATAGCATGAATAATATAGTGCACATAGCATAAAAATATAAAACCTATCGTGAGGTTGTACAAACTACATAAACAATTGTTTGTATAAAATAAAACCTATCGTGAGATTTTTTTTTTTTTTTAATGTGTAAAATAAAAACTCGGATGGATGTACCGTGACCGCGACTAATGACGCAGATAGATTTATCGTAACCACATAGACTCGAACGTTTCGGATGATCGCAGATGTTTATACCACGGCCTTTGGTCGGTCGCATCATGGCGATTGACTAGCATCGTGGTTTTCGCGTACGCTTTCTGCGAAGATCTCGAACGTCACGGTCTTACGCGGTAGATTTATCGCGATCGCGCTATTTGAGCGAACAGCGTACCAACCGTAAAAAGATGTCGCGCGAATTTATCGCTAAAAGATAAAATAGCTCCGATCGTGCGGGCTTTTCTTAGATCCGATCGTGCGGACTAAAAGATAAAATAGGTCCGATCATGCGGACTTAGTGCGTTATAGGTAAAATCGTGTTTACCAAGTTAAAAGATTTACATAAAATCTTTGAATATTTAAAAGATAACATATCCTATTACCAATTTAAAAATATCGGGATATCTTTCCAGATATCTCCAAATCAAATCCCAAAGAGGATGCGTTTGATTGGTTTAGAGAAGGAACAAAATCAAAGTAAACAAAGAATGAATTCTTTGTTATATGTGTATACGTACGACAAAACAACAACCAAGAATTAATATTCTTGATGTTAGCTTGACACGTTTACAACCAAACGTAATAATGAGAATTTAAATTACGTACCATGTAGGAGCATTAAATTACATCTACGAACCATAATTCCGAAAAAGAATCTTTGGTTTGTGGGTACTAACTTCATTCTTATGGTTTTAGAGTTTACCGACATAAGCAATATCGCTTCGGTAATATGAGAAACGAAACTTGTTTATTCGTGGTCCCACGGATGGCGCCAACTTGTTGAAGCATAATCGCGTGATTTGGATTCAACGACTCTCCTTGGCCGTTAGTCGCCTTCTCGAGTCCTAGTAGACTGTCAACAAAGAGAACCGTTAGGAGTGGACCCGGGCCGTAGCCGGGGTCCACCTCCGACGGTCAAGTTAGTATCTTGTTGTGGCATAGCAAAAAGTGTTAGGTTTAGAGATAACTGCGTGTGTATATATAGGCATGCATTAGGGTTTAGGTGTAGAGTGGGCCGCATCTGCCGGGCCTGACCCATTCCTGGCCCAGTCCGGACCATACGTCCACATATATGCTTATTGTTTTCTTGTGTGTTTTGTTTTGTTTTGTTTTATTTTTAAGCTGCTAAAATGGTTGACCCAAATAAAAAAGATAAATAACATGAATCAGGTAGTAGTAGTGAGTTAAAATTGGACATATATGATCCTCTTTACCTACATCCTCAGGATATTGCTGCTCAGTTGATTACCTTCAAACTTGAAGGTACTGAGAACTATAAGGTCTGGTCTGCTGCTGTTCACTTGGCATTGCATACTAAGAATAAGCTTGGTTTTATAAATGATAAATGTGTTAGAAATCCTGATGATGCCTTGTATCAGGCTCAATGGGATAGATGTAATTCAGTTCTTTTGTCTTGGATCTTAGGTTGTATTTCACAAGATCTTTATAAGGGGATAGATGTAATTCAGTTCTTTTGTCTTGGATCTTAGGTTGTATTTCACAAGATCTTTATAAGGGTCAAGTTTTTTTCTAAAAATGCTAAAAATGTTTAGGATGAATTAGAAGAGACATATAATAAAAAAGATGGGTCTATGATTTATAACCTGCATCATAAAATTCATACTCTGACTCAATCTGGCATGTCATTATCTGAATACTACCATGAGTTAAATGCTTTGTAGAGGCAGTTTGACTCCCTGGTTGATCTGCCTGCATGTACTTGTGATAGTGCTCCTAATATACAGAAGCATTCAGACCTTCTAAGGCTAATGTAGTTTCTTATGGGGCTTGATGATGTGTTCAGTTTTGTTAGGAGTTTAATTCTTACTTTTGAACCATTGCCTGATGTTAAGTCTGCTTTTGCTACCTTGTCAAGAGATGAGTCACACAGAAATAGCCATATGGCTACTAAGACTGTTAAAACAGGGTTTGATGCCTTTGCATCCAGGCCTAGGAGCAGTAATAATAACCGGAATTCTAATAGAAACAATAATAACAATAATAAAAGGTTTGATAGGGTGTCTAACCTTTTCTGCAAGCACTGTAATATGAATGGTCATACTATAGACAGATGTCTTCAACATAATGAAAGTCACATTCTTAATGCCCTTTTATAATAGAAGATAACCTAATCCTAAAAGACTTACCCAATCCTAATAAAACTACAACTCTTAATATATATCTAAATATAATTAAAAAAAACTAAATAATAATAAAGGGTCGTATCAATACTCCCGCCCCCAAAAACACCTTGTCCTCAAGGTGTTACTTTAAAATCTTAGAGGCATGTAAATCTGTCCATGAGAGATCACGCATCCCCACTTTGGCTTCATAATCTGCCATCTTAATGTGTTATGATATGGCTTACTTTCACCTGTCGAATGTTGTCCACCAAGTTAATTAGAGAAGATTTTCTTAATAACGTTTGGATCTAATCGTAGCACCATATGAAGCTCATCTTCTACTGTACATAATTGGTCTCGTAATATCAATTTCCTCCACAGTTAATACATCCAGAAACTCCTCCAACTGACTACCATCTTCTCCACTTATTTCAGTTGTGGCAGGTTGTGTTGGATTCTTTACAATTCCCTTACCACAACATGCAACCACCAGGTTTTCTTCCGGTGTTGATCCATCATCACAATCTTCAGTGACAGGTTTGTGATTTAGGATTTGATATTATATCTTCCGATGCTTCCTGGGCTCTTTTAAGATCATCATAACATGCAACCACCATGTTTTCTTCCGGTGTTGATCCATCATCACAATATTTAGTGACAGATTTGGGATTTAGAATTTGATATTTATATCTTCGGATGCTTCCTGAGCTCTTTTAAGAACACGCCACTTTTCTCATTCTTCAACCTCCTAAGTGCAGCCATTTGTAATCGCCAACTTCTTCAATAAATCTATAAGATCTTCATGTTTATGGGTTGATTCAGCTCTCATAGCCTCCAAATTTTTCTCGATGTTATAAATTCGATCTTCCGTTTGTGTATGATATTCCTTGTTACTCATGACTTTGATTTTTTTCGCTGGAATCTCATAATCGAACAACTTTGATATCGATTGATACGAACCGAAACGATAAAGATATAGAAGAACAATAAAGATAGAACAACCAACGTTCAATAGGTCGAATAAGCTCTCCCCATTGACACGAAATCAATAATCCATAATAGTATTCAACATAATGAAAGTTACATTCCTAATGACGTATTTATTATAAAAGATAACCTAATCCTAAGACTTGTAGGATGAGTAAAAGACTTACCCAATTCTAATAAAACTGCAACTCTTAATATTTATCTAAATATACTTAAAATAACTAAATAATAATAAAGGGTCGTATCAAAGTCATAATTGAGTAACAGTTGAACGATAATGTGGTCATTAGGAGTACTAACAACATAGTAAAGTTACTAATTTAGAATTATAAGCATAATCATATTTGTTGTCATTTCTAGGAATTTTCAGTTAATTAGCCTATATAAATGGGCATTGTCTTTTGACTCTTTTCTATAAAAATCATCACTTTGCATATCAAATTACTACAAAATAAAATTTATTAAATAATGCGTCTTTCTCAAATGTTCGATATGGTGACTGCACTTTTTTTCAACTGGTTAGGTAGTGTACTTTTTTTCGTATCGATATGGCACTTCTTTCTCTAAATCGTGGCTTGCCAAGTCACTGAGTTTGTGTGACGTGGCTTGCCAAGTCATATAACTTGCCTCACGTGAAAAAATAAAAAATAATAAAATTTTAATTTCAAAAAAATTAATTTTTTCAAAAATTACGTTTAAAAAAAAAAAAAACCTTTACGTTTTTCAAATAATAGTTTATGAGTTAGTCCTCCGTTAATAATAGTTTTCACCGTTTTGTCCGTTTTATCCGTTTTCGTTTGTTTTTATCCGTTTCCCTTTTTTTACGCCGTCCGCTTTCATTCGTTTTTAAGTTTTTGTCCGTTTTTCACGTTTTATCCGTTTTCTTATGTTTTGTCCGTTTCTTACGTTTTATCGGTCTTCATCTTTTTTGTCCGTTTTCTTACATTATTCTTAGATTTTTGTCCGTTTTCTTACGTTTTGCTTGTTGTTCGTACATTTTATCGGTTTCATCATTTTTCGTACATTAGTACAAAACGCAAGAAAAACGGACAAAATGTAAGAAAATCTAAAAAGAAAAAGCAGATGAAAACCGATAAAATCGCATTTAAAACGGACAAAACGTAAGAATAACGGACAAAAATCTAAGAAAATGTAAGAAAATCTAAAAAGCGAAAAAACATATGAAAACCGATAAAATATACGAAAAACAGCAAAACGTAAGAAAACGGACAAAAACGGATGAAACCGATAAAACGTAAGAAACGGACAAAACATAAGAAAACGGATAAAACGTAAGAAAAGCGGACAAAAACTTAAAAAAGCGAATGAAAGCGGATAAAACGTAAAAAACGAGGGAAACAGATAAAACGAGCGAAAACGGATAAAAGCGGACAAAACGGTGAAAACTATTATTAACGGAGGACTAACCATGAAACTATTATTTGAAAAACGTAAAGTTTTTTTTTTCGATTTAAAAAGCGTAAGGTTTTTTTTTTTAAACGAATTTTTGAAAAAAATAATTTTTTTTCGAATTAAAATTTTAATTTTTTTTTTCCACGCAAAAGTTATATGATTTGCGGCGGCACGCCACACAAACTCGTGACTTGGCAAAGCCGTGATTTGGAGAAAGATGATGCATCTACATCGATAAAAAAAAAAAGACACTACCCTGGGGTTGAAAAAAGACATGCACTATATCGAACATTCGAGAAAGACGCGCTATTTAATAAACTTAAACCCAAAATAGAGATGGTTAGATAATGTGAGGAAAAAAAAAATAATCGTACTAAAATAAAAAAAAATAAAAAAATCTTTTTTCATCCCCTCTTTAGACTATCCTAAAAAAGCCATGAAGACATTGGTGGAGCTATTAAGCCCTCGTATGAAGATAGTGAAACAAGATACTAAGATCGGTTAACACAACCTTTATAATTTCTTTATTACATGCATCCATTTTTACCAACTTTAGATACCTTTTTTTTACCCAGCGCTATTCGTTGTTTTCCCAGCACTTCCATGTCAAGAGCTAGACCTTTCACATTTGTTGAACCCTAGATAGCAAGAAGAAGAGCTCGTACTACTTTAGATACGAAACACGAGGGTGTGAAAGTGAAAATAAGCTTTAAACAAACCTAAAAAAACATCTTACCTTCTCTTTTATCAACACATTATAAGATTCGCCATCTCGCCAGACTCTGCTACGGTTTCCAGGATGTGTATGTGACTCGTCATCAACAATTTTTCTCGCCATCGCTTGAAGCAATTGATGCATCATCAGTTTATTGTTTGGTGAAACAGAGAGAAGGCAACTGTTAGTCAGGTTTACAATTTCAGATTTTGCACAGTAATCAGGCCCCAATATCTTTTCAACGTAATCCTTATCTTTTCCAATAAAGAAACAAGCAATATGCAAAAACAGCTGTTTCTGAATGCTCTGCTGTAACAAATTGTAGCTTGTTATGAGTACACTTTTAAGGTCACCTGGAACCTCCCTTTCAAATGAAGTCAATGTACTTTCCCAAAACTCTTGACTACCATGGTTTAAAGAGGATCCCAGCACTTGAAGAGCAAGTGGGTTTCCTCCACAATACATAAGTGCCCTTTTCATTAGCTCCTCATACCCATTTATTGGAGCATTTGGTTCAAAGGCATAAAGACTTAAAAGCTCCAATGAATCACCATCGTCCAGTAATTTCATTTCGTGTTCTTGACACCTCCATGAAGTGGATTGAAACCATTTGGATGAATTTCTTTCTCTGGTTGTTATTATAATCTTGCTTTTTGTTTTAATTTCAGTTCCAATTAATGCATCCAATTGCTTCTTTGTAACAATGTCATCAAGAACAATAAGTGCTTTTTTTCTTTGTAAGACGTCTTCGATGGTGCGTGTACCTTGCCAAACACTCGAGATTGTTCTCGCCTTACCTTCTATGATATCTTTAATAAGCTTTTTCTGCAGCTGACGCAAGTAATGTTCAGTTGAAATGCTTCCGATGTCTTGTAAGATGCTAAGACTTTCAAATTTGTGCCAATTTGAATAGACAATGTGCCTAGCCAATGTTGTCTTGCCACTTCCTGGCATGCCCCAAATTGCAAAAATGTCGCTATCAGATTGCTCTAACCAAGAATTGATCTCCTTATCTCGAGTTTCCATTCCTACTAGATTTACTTGACAATAGACTTGTTTGAGATCAAGCCTTTCTTTAATAATGTCAACAACTTCCCCCAAAAATATTGTTTCAGGCCTGTAGCAAATTAAAAAAAGAAGATGTGTGACTTTATTCAAATAAAAACTCGTACAAGGGGTGTGTGACAACATTCTATAAAAGATAAAAGAAAGTTTAAACTGTATGGGGGTTGTACCGTGATTAGAGGTGGCAAAACGGGTGGGCCGAGCGGGCACGGGCGACGGGCTAAAGTGACACTAGCCTAATGGGCATGGGCTTAAACGGGCACGAGCTTAAACGGACACCAGCCTAATGGGCATGGGCTTAAACGGGCACGAGCTTAAACGGACACGGGCTAAACGGGCTCATGTTATATGAATCGGTTTAGAAAAGACCTAAAAAAAAAAAAAAAAAAAAAAAAAAAAATCTCAAACGTAACACATCGTTTATATTTAAGTAACTAAATATACTATATTCATAAGTTTTCATTAAAAACAATTTAATGTTCGAGAAAATATATGCCCATTATGCCCATTTAACTTCTAAATGAGCAATATATGCCCATTTCAAAAAAAAAAGATGTGACTAAATGTGCCAAAATCTTTTAAAAAGTTGTCTATTTAACTCACTTTTTTAATTTTGGTCACAAATTGACACCTCTAAGGCCGGTTCGATGAAGGGATTCAATCCTTCATTTTCAATGCCACGCGCCTTTTCTCCAAATGACCTTCAGGCGATTAGGTCTGCGAAGGCGACCATGATAATTTATTTATTTTTGTTTGTTTGAACCTTGCATGCAACGGTTGGAAGACAAATTGTCCAAGTTTTTTGTTTAATTTAGTCGATCGCATGCAAGACCAACTTGACATTCATTTTGGACGATCGATATGGGCTACAATAGGGCGATCGATACACGATTGATCGTGTGTATCGATCCCCTATCCTTACTGGAACCAGCCTAACCGTGACTATACGATGACATCATTACACCTAAGGCGGCTTTGACCAATTCTTTACATTGAATTATTGTGCATTTTTGTTTAGCTACCACCTTTTTGTATCTCCTCCAAACTCCTTTTTTTCTCATTACTCATTAGTGTCACATTTCTTTCTCCCATTTTTCAACCTAAAATCTATTCCTGTTTCGATTATGATCATGTTTACAAACTATACACACCCTCAAAATAAATAATAAAAATGAAGTAAGTTCACACCTTTAAGTTATATACCATTTAGGTGCTAATATTTATACATAGTATTTGGTCAATTAGTCAAAAGTGCGGCAAATATTAATCTTTGCCTTTGGTTCTCAATCTCTTTGGCGTTTTCAGGTGTTGAATATTTTTTTCCGGTTTTGTTAGTTTTGTGTTTAGGTTAATGTGGTCTTAGAATCAGTCATGGTCTACAATTAATTCGTTAATTGCTTAGATTAAGACGCTACTATATATATGGTGCGGTTCTTGCTATATCCAATATATTTTATGTTTTTGGTTTGGGACTGTTGCATATAGCGCACATCCTAACTAATTAACATCAATAACCACCAATTATGAGATATTTAGGATCACAAATGTTTTTCGTAATCACTTAGTTATAAGATGGAATAGATAAACATACCCAGAAATTGTTGGTTTCATGGACAATAAATTAATAGACGTGTGTTAGGATCGAACTCGAGACCACGGGATTGCACACTTTACGTATGAGAATTAAAGTTAATAATTAAATGTAATAGTTATATTTATTTATTAATTAAACGAAATAACTATAACGGACGTTAAGTAATTAGTTGTAATGGACTAACGGTCGTTAAATATATTTGGGAAGGACTAAAGATGAAATTAGAGATCGAGAAGGTTCTAGAATCCTTGTGGGTTTCCTAAACCGATCGTCCATATGGTTTCCATAAACCAATCCATAGCCAACTTGTTCACCAAGTTTAGTTGGAGTATATAAACAAGGCTAGGGGTTTTATTTTTTTCATCTCTTGTACTCATAAGCTAAAAACCTAAATTGTTTGTGTGTGTTTTTTCTTCAATCGATCGTACAACCCTTTAGGGTAGTCGATCATAGTTTTCAAAACATAATTATTTTGTTTAATTAAAACTAGCATTACTTTAATTTGTTATAATGCGTGTGTACAAGAGCATGGTACAATCACACTATTGATTGTATCTTGGATTGAATTACAAAACGGTGAGGGTAATTCACTTAATCCCATAAACCCTAATTAGGGTTCATCCTAATTGCTAGTTTGTGGATTTGATTCTTGTTCGGCTAGAATCAAGAAAGTGCATACTTTATTCTTTAGTTAATTAATTATTCATTATATGTTCTATATGCTTCCGCACTTACTTTGATGTTTATTGTTTATATTTATGATTTGTCATGTTATATAATTCCAATGAAATAGCAACTTTGCCGACCATTTGGTGACCTTCAAGGGTCGCCTTCCACCGTTCACGTTATCATCCGTCCACTTTGTATTGGGCACAACATTTATCCGGAAAGTCCTTCTTGTTTTATAATATGTGAGGATCAACATGATAAAAGATCGGTAGAACAAAATGATCGCGCTCTTTCCTTTGCTCGAGAATCGTGCACACTCATCTAGACACCATCCGGAAGTTGCATACTTCACGACGAGACGATTATTGAAGCCTGGATTCTCGATTCCTTCCTTAATCCTTGGTCGCAAGTCTTCACCTCTAGAGATACTATCATTATCCCTAAAAGTGTACAATCCTGCTCTACGAACGCTGATAAAGATGATCCGTAAAAGAATCACGGGTATCTTCACCTCGAAAGCTTAAAAGACATCATATCGCTAACATACCCCAAGAACTGGAAGCTAGTGGGAGTATTATGTTAAGGTTTTAAATCTTATATGTTGTATAACATATGAGAAGTAACATTCCTTGAAAGCTAAATGTTAAGTCTTAGATTGGAATGAAACTTCACTTGTAAGATTTAAAATTAAAACTTGGAATATATATTTATTATTAATAAACATGTGCGGTAAAATAAATGATTCTAATAAAACATGATATATCATTTGGGAAATGGATAAATATTTTTAACAAGATAGAACGTGAATGAAGTCTAAGTTTGACTGTAGATTCATCATGTACATCATGTAGTGTATTAAAATTGTTGTATCATTCTTGAATAAGAAGTGATTTGACAACATTGATATCTAATTAAAGTTATTAGATAACTTGTGTAATGAATATTCTAATAGAATTACATCCTTAAAACACTGGAATTGCTCCTAGATTCTATGGATGAACAATATGTCAATTGTTGTGCAAATTGTCATCGACTTTAAACTTGAAAGTTAGGAAAGCATCAAAGCGTTACATAATAAGATATTAAAGTTTACGAATTTTAATGAGCACATTGTTGTTTGTATACAATGATCTTGGTTTAATTGAGATGACACTCAATACTAGTCATGGTAGGATTTCATCCTTGTTAATGGCCATGTGACCTAGTTGTGCTTATCTAAGAGCCTTGATTGCATTATACATTAAAGAATAAGAATACTTTAAACTTTAAAATGTTTGAAAGTTTAAATTGTCATAAATTTGTGATAGAGGATGTTACACACTTTATGAATTGTTATGTGAATTGTTGAATGCACACATACAAGGACTTCATTAATTGAATTCTTGAAATAAGTATTCTCAAAATTATGATAGATCAAGTTGGTTGATTTATGCCTTGTCATACAAGTATGATTGTCATTACTTGAGGCATAATTCATCAATGTGAATTTTCATGCATTGATCTATTTGGTATTTGGATAAGGGATGTTAAACAATTGTTATAATATAAATCAAATACTTGGTATGTTTGATTTTATAATATATTGTATCCTATATTTGCATGTTTAATCCGTGAATAAATTTATTTATTCTAAATCGTCCATTGTCGATTAATGATATGGGAGTATCATTAAACTAAGACAAATCTGAGAGATGTGGTAGAATATACTTGAAAGTATATTGATGAGAATGCATACCATTTTCAGATGATATTCAATGAATTGAATATAGGACTTATCCCAACTACATAATTACTTTATGGATATTGTTGTTAAGTAAATTATGAATAGTTATCCTCGGACTTGAGATACCGGATAAGTGTCATGAATGTAGTGTATACGTGGGGCAACTTAACGCTATACGAATGGTAGTCATAAGGGTTGTTTCACGAAGTGTTGCAAAGTTTGTGGGTTATTCTTGTAGTCAAGATAGAATTTGTTCCTTCAAATTTATTTTGGAGTTTAATCTTCTTGGGCCCTCGTAGGGTTGACAAGATGTTTGCATGGCCATGCCCAAAGTTCTCCCGAATATGTTCGGAAGATTTGGTAATCTTGTTCAATCACTAATAACGAAATGAATGGTTGAATAAAGAATGACTTAATTTCATATCTTTATTTAACATGGTATTAGAAACAAAAGGATAATAATAATGAGAAATCATTAAAAGGTTTTCCGGAGCCTTACTCGAGTTGTACTAGAGGCATCGAAGTGTTGCTAGACGCTAACCGAATGTGATCACTCTATTAAGATATGTCCAAGTGGGAGTGTTGGTTTTATGGACAATAAATTAATAGGCGTGTGTTAGGATCGAACTCGAGACCACGGGATTGCACACTTTACGTATGAGAATTAAAGTTAATAATTAAATGTAATAGTTATATTTATTTATTAATTAAACGAAATAACTATAACGGACGTTAAGTAATTAGTTGTAATGGACTAACGGTCGTTAAATATATTTGGGAAGGACTAAAGATGAAATTAGAGATCGAGAAGGTTCTAGAATCCTTGTGGGTTTCCTAAACCGATCGTCCATATGGTTTCCATAAACCAATCCATAGCCAACTTGTTCACCAAGTTTAGTTGGAGTATATAAACAAGGCTAGGGTTTTATTTTTCATCTCTTGTACTCATAAGCTAAAACCTAAATTGTTTGTGTGTGTTTTTTCTTCAATCGATCGTACAACCCTTTAGGGTAGTCGATCATAGTTTTTCAAAACATAATTATTTTGTTTAATTAAAACTAGCATTACTTTAATTTGTTATAATGCGTGTGTACAAGAACGTGGTACAATCACACTATTGATTGTATCTTGGATTGAATTACAAAGCGGTGAGGGTAATTCACTTAATCCCATAAACCCTAATTAGGGTTCATCCTAATTGCTAGTTTGTGGATTTGATTCTTGTTCGCTAGAATCAAGAAAGGTACATATACTTTATTCTTTAGTTAATTAATTATTCATTATATGTTCCTATATGCTTCGCACTTACTTTGATGTTTATTGTTTATATTTATGATTTGTCATGTTATATAATTCCAACAATGGTATCGAGCCATTGGTTTTAATGAGTAATTAATTACTAAACACGTAAAAACGGATATTGTATTGTGTTTGATATGATTTATTCTAGGGTTTTGGTTATGATTATATAAACCCTAATTTTAGGGTTAAGGATTTTGCCCTAATTTGGTTTTAAAAATCTATTATGGATCGAATGGAGCTACTTAGTAAGCCATAAAAGTACAAGCTCATCTTAAGGGCGAATTAGTTTTAATTCCATGCGCCACGGATTGGTAATTATCCCAAACACTAAGTGTTTACACTTATGCAAAAGTACGGTATAATGGATGATAATTAACACTAAATTCCTTGATTGGTGAACCCAATACCTCAATCAAAACTTTGATAATTTGATCTTTATGAATTGGTAATAAAAGTTTTTATTAAAATTATGCTACAAGATGAATGCATGACATCTTTGTACATATTTGATTTGACCACATAAAATCAAAACTAGTACCCTTTTAAATTAAGTTATATGCCATCTAATTAAAAGGAACACTTGAAGTTGCAATTTAAGTCATGAGAGTACTTGGCTAGATTGTGATGGAGAGGTAAATCTCTATGTTAAGTGAGACCTTACATGGACATATTTGCAGTTCTTTAAGTTAGACACTTAAGTTGAGTAGGAAGTGAGACTTGGACTCAATGGCATAAGATGGGATGAAACATGTTTATATTTGCAATAGCGTTGGAAAATATAAATCCCATAATGATCTAGGAATTGGAAATTGTTTGCCAATTATTGTTCGACAGATTACCCTATTATGTGCTTTCGTTACTAGCAGATCAACTGATGTAATGGAACTACGATAATTTGGATCCTAGTTTTCGAGAAAATTCTATGGTTATATGAATATTACCTTGGGTATTTTATTTTCTTGAAAAGTTTAATTATCGAAAATACTAAAATTGAATTTTGCTAATTCTTTAAATGTATTAATGCAACATTAAATCGTAAACGAGGTTATTCTTGTATTGGTAAATTGATCTACACCGTAAGGGTTTTTTGGTAGAGTCAACTTTGCTAAGAGAATAAACCTAGTCCTCTTTTCACGCGAAGAGTGAGATTCAACCTATTCCTTTTCATGAATGAAGAAAGGTATGATAGGACAATTAGAATTGTCTAAATTCTAAATACATAACTCGTAAGCAAATTTTAATAGTTAAGAAAATTGCATATTTACGAGTTATTAAATTAGAAGCTAGACTAATTCTTGTATAATTGGTAAAAGACAAACTAGCATATTTTATCTAGTTGATGTGCTTTGACCATTTAAAAGTACTACTTACAATTGTTGGAATAGTAGAACTATTAAGAAAGAAATTGCATGCCCAATTTTTCAAGTTAATAGCATTGATGGATAATTCATCATCTACATAGTAGAATACACTCTTTAAGTACATAAGTAATTGTTATGTATGGACTTTTTCAAAGGTGTAGGAAGTAAATAGAACACTATTTTCTTTTCTTTGGTTAATGAAACACTTACAATGTTGTCAAATCCATTGGGAGTATGTTGTTCTTATTACTGAATAAGGAATTAATGTAATGATCTCTTATTCAGTGGGAGTTACAAGCTTTGTCATCTTGGTAGTAACTCAGATTATCTCTAGAATGTCTTACGATAATTACTTTCCACTTGTAGACACTTATGTTTTCAAGGATAGTCATGTACGTTTCCTTATTAGACAATGAAGAGATTCTACATCTACTAGTTATGCTAATATCAATGACACAATCATATTAGTCACATAAACAAACATATGTCGTGTTGTTTATCTGCTACATGATGTTGTTCCATGCACAAGTGGGAGAAATCTATATTGTGTGCAAGGTACAACATATAAGTATATGATTTAACGGATTCTCTTGACTGCAAGGTAATAGACTAACGTTCTAATATAACTTGTACATATCTAATTCAAGAAACACTTGGTGTTACAATTTACGTCATGTGAGAACTTGGCGAGATTGCAACAACAAAGTAAATCTCTATGTAAAGTGAGATCTTGCATGGACATATTTACAGTTTCTAAATTAGACAAGTAATTAGAACATGTGTCAAAATGATATATAAGACTACTTCAAATTAGATTTTTATGTATTATTAGAATGACATAAATGAAGTAATCTAATACTACTTCAAATTTGTTTATTTATGTATTTTGGAATGACATAAATGAAAAATAATGTAGTCCTGCATTATTGTGAAGTAAAATAAATTAACTTGAAATTACTATTGAAACCAAGAGTTGTGTTCATAATTACTTTAGTTAAACATGTTTATGATTCATGGTAAAGACATAAACATAAAGTCTTTTAAGACATATAATAAAGTAAGACGTTAACTTGTTATGTTTTTTAATTAAGACATATACAAGAAGTCATTGAGGTGATCAATGATTTATAACGTATAATGGGATTATAACAGTTTATGTTTCTTGTTGAGACATGGATATGAAGTAACTTGGTTAAAAGGTACTTGTGTTATAAAGCATGCAATTGGCTTGGAAAGTCTATTATACAATTAAGTTGACTTAGTTGGTAAATAGGCAAATTCAAAATGAATATGTTTATCTTATATATTGTTAGGTTGCCTTACAATATTAAATTCTAATGAATACCACAAGTTGATGGTATGTTCAGTTAGGAGAATCAAACTCTATTTGATTTGTTTGATTCATGATAACCATAACTTCTTTCTTAAATAGTAACAAGGTTAGAATATTGAGTATGGATTGAATATACTCAATATGACTCCAACCTAGAAGATTAATAAAACACCATTTTCATTATGGAATGTGATGAATCACATTAAGTTTTAAAGTTGAAGATTCTGAATTTGTTAAACTACTTATGAATAGGTTATTAACAAACTTAAGTCAGGAATTATCAATGTGTAATTTGTAATGTCCCAAATAGAGAACAATGTAGTTTTGCTCTAATTGCTAAGTATATATAGATAGTCTATATATTACAAAAGGCAAGTGGGAGTTTTTTATCTTGAAAGATAAAATTACAAGATACATAATCTTCTAAAACACACTAGTAAATATCATGATGAGGTTAGACATGTAAATGATAGACCTCATGATGATGGAATTTTCATTCATAGATGCGCAAGGATATCTCGGATATTTGACTTATATCTTTGAGAAATATGAGTTCTGGGATTATAGTAAACCCGATAATCATTATGATGGATTACCAAATATTGAATTGGGATAATTACTCATACTATGAATGTTAAAGATGTTTGTCCATAAAGATAATCAATTTTGGAAATTTGGTTTATCTTAATAGTTAGACTAGAGAATGGAAATGAGTTTCTTCAAAGAGATGAAAACCCTAGTGGTTTGAATTTCTATGAAGAAATCATATGGACAATATTCTACACATATTTAATGCATGTCTTATGACAAGATTATTAATCATACTTAAGCAATTAATTGTGATTGAATATTCTTTTCTAGACACATTAAATATATAAAGATGATAATTGTCATACTTGTTTTCATTAATATGAAATATGACAATGGAATATCAAAACTATTTCTTGAGAAATTACTTTAGCGAGGACGGTAAGTAATTGAAAGGTTTTTAATTCATATAATCTTTGGAAGTGTATAAGTGCAATAATTCATGAATGGATAAATGCATGCATCTATGAAATTATTCTTATGTTAAATTATTAAATCCATTTTCGATTTATAATTAAAATAAGATAAATTTTAAGTATTCCTGAAAGCTAGTGGGAGTATTATGTTAAGGTTTTAAATCTTATATGTTGTATAACATATGAGAAGTAACATTCCTTGAAAGCTAAATGTTAAGTCTTAGATTGGAATGAAACTTCACTTGTAAGATTTAAAAATTAAAACTTGGAATATATATTTATTATTAATAAACATGTGCAGTAAAAATAAATGATTCTAATAAAACATGATATATCATTTGGGAAATGGATAAATATTTTTTAACAAGATAGAACGTGAATGAAGTCTAAGTTTGACCTGTAGATTCATCATGTACATCATGTAGTGTATTAAAATTGTTGTATCATTCTTGAATAAGAAGTGATTTGACAACATTGATATCTAATTAAAAGTTATTAGATAACTTGTGTAATGAATATTCTAATAGAATTACATCCTTAAAACACGGAATTGCTCCTAGATTCTATGGATGAACAATATGTCAATTGTTGTGCAAATTGTCATCAGCTTTAAACTTGAAAGTTAGGAAAGCATCAAACGTTACATAATAAGATATTAAAGTTTACGGAATTTTAATGAGCACATTGTTGTTTGTATACAATGATGCTGGTTTAATTGAGATGACACTCAATACTAGTCATGGTAGGATTTCATCCTTGTTAATGGCCATGTGACCTAGTTGTGCTTATCTAAGAGCGCAGTTGCATTATACATTAAAAGAATAAGAATACTTTAAACTTTAAAATGTTTGAAAGTTTAAATTGTCATAAATTTGTGATAGAGGATGTTACACACTTTATGAATTGTTATGTGAATTGTTGAATGCACACATACAAGGACTTCATTAATTGAATTCTTGAAATAAGTATTCTCAAAATTATGATAGATCAAGTTGGTTGATTTATGCCTTGTCATACAAGTATGATTGTCATTACTTGAGGCATAATTCATCAACAGGAATTTTCATGCATTGATCTATTTGGTATTTGGATAAGGGATGTTAAACAATTGTTATAATATAAATCAAATACTTGGTATGTTTGATTTTATAATATATTGTATCCTATATTTGCATGTTTAATCCGTGAATAAATTTATTTATTCTAAATCGTCCATTGTCGATTAATGATATGGGAGTATCATTAAACTAAGACAAATCTGAGAGATGTGGTAGAATATACTTGAAAGTATATTGATGAGAATGCATACCATTTTCAGATGATATTCAATGAATTGAATATAGGACTTATCCCAACTACATAATTACTTTATGGATATTGTTGTTAAGTAAATTATGAATAGTTATCCTCGGACTTGAGATACCGGATAAGTGTCATGAATGTAGTGTATACGTGGGGCAACTTAACGCTATACGTGAATCGGTAGTCATAAGGGTTGTTTCACGAAGTGTTGCAAAGTTTGTGGGTTATTCTTGTAGTCAAGATAGAATTTGTTCCTTCAAATTTATTTTGGAGTTTATCTTCTTTGGGCCCTCGTAGGGTTGACAAGATGTTTGCATGGCCATGCCCAAAGTTCTCCCCGAATATGTTCGGAAGATTTGGTAATCTTGTTCAATCACTAATAACGAGAAAGCAGAATGGTTGAATAAAGAATGACTTAATTTCATATCTTTATTTAACATGGTATTAGAAACAAAAGGATAATAATAATGAGAAATCATTAAAAGGTTTTCCAGAGCCTTACTCGAGTTGTACTAGAGGCATCAAGTGTTGCTAGACGCTAACCGAATGTGATCACTCTATTAAGATATGTCCAGTGGGAGTGTTGGTTTTATGGACAATAAATTAATAGACGTGTGTTAGGATCGAACTCGAGACCACGGGATTGCACACTTTACGTATGAGAATTAAAGTTAATAATTAAATGTAATAGTTATATTTATTTATTAATTAAACGAAATAACTATAACGGACGTTAAGTAATTAGTTGTAATGGACTAACGGTCGTTAAATATATTTGGGAAGGACTAAAGATGAAATTAGAGATCGAGAAGGTTCTAGAATCCCTTGTGGGTTTCCTAAACCGATCGTCCATATAGTTTCCATAAACCAATCCATAGCCAACTTGTTCACCAAGTTTAGTTGGAGTATATAAACAAGGCTAGGGTTTTATTTTTCATCTCTTGTACTCATAAGCTAAAAACCTAAATTGTTTGTGTGTGTTTTTTCTTCAATCGATCGCACAACCCTTTAGGGTAGTCGATCATAGTTTTCAAAACATAATTATTTTGTTTAATTAAAACTAGCATTACTTTAATTTGTTATAATGCGTGTGTACAAGAACGTGGTACAATCACACTATTGATTGTATCTTGGATTGAATTACAAAGCGGTGTGGGTAATTCACTTAATCCCATAAACCCTAATTAGGGTTCATCCTAATTGCTAGTTTGTGGATTTGATTCTTGTTCGGCTAGAATCAAGAAAGGTACGCATACTTTATTCTTTAGTTAATTAATTATTCATTATATGTTCCTATATGCTTCCGCACTTACTTTGATGTTTATTGTTTATATTTATGATTTGTCATGTTATATAATTCCAACAGAAATAGCAACTTTGCCAGCCATTTGGCTGACCTTCTCAAGGGCTGCCTTCCACCGTTTCACGTTATCATCCGTCCACTTTGTATTGGGCACAACATTTATCTGGAATGTCCCTTCTTGTTTTATAATATGTGAGGGATCAACATGATAAAAGATCGGTAGAACAAAATGATCGCGCTCTTTCCTTTGCTCGAGAATCGTGCACACCATCTAGACACCATCCGGAAGTTGCATACTACCGACAAGACGATTATTGAAGCCACGGATTCTCGATTCCTTCCTTAATCCTTGGTCGCAAGTCTTCACCTCTAGAGATACTATCATTATCCCTAAAGTGTACAATCTCGCTCTACGTAACGCCTCGATAAAGATGATCCGAAAAGAATCACGGGTATCTTCACTCGAAAGCTTAAAAAGACATCATATCCGCTAACATACCCCGAAGAACCGGACGCCATTAAAATGGGATAAGGTATGGAAGCATGAAAGGATGAATGAAGAATGATAAGGGTGGGTCATCGACTACAACACATTTTCAACTATTGCAACTTGCAAGTATGCTTCCCCACACATGCTTATAAATATCTTATATAATATCGAAAATTCAAAAAAAATACGTACAGCATATTTTCCAAGATTTTGCAATGATAATTATGTACGAGAAAAGTTCAATGCAGAACAGTTTTTTTCAAAAAAAACAAACCATACGATCTCAACCATTTATTTTTCTTATCAAATAAAAAAAAAAACCCACTTTCATCTATTTTCTTAAAATTAAAATATCTCGTAAACCGTTAATTGTTACGCGAAACTAATTATACCGTCGCGACGAGAATTAAATTATCTTTATATAGATATGCACTTCAATATACTTTCGACGGATTTCTTTTTCAGAATATTTGCCCAGAGGAATCACATATGATTCGAAAAATCACGGTGATTTATTACTTTAAAAATCACATGTAGCTTGTTGAAATCACATGTGATTTTGCTGTATGGAAAATTTGAAAACAAAATCGTCGAAAGTATATATATATATATATATATATATATATATATATATATATATATATATACACATATGCATATCTATAGAAAGATGATTTAATTGTAAATCACGATGATGTATTTTTCGTAGCTTGAAGGTTTACCGTACGTTTACAAGATATGTTATTTAAAAAAAAAGTGAAAAATGTATTTTTTTTGTTTGATGAAAAAAATAATGACTGAAATTGCTTGATTTGTTCTTTAAATAAAAACAAGCATTTGTAACCCGCCGCGATGCGTCGGGTTTTTTTTTTTTGTTTTTAATTTTTGACGTGTTTGGGTTTTTGTATTTTTTTGGACCTTTTTTTTCTTGGAAACTCATTTATTAGAGTCAAACATACATTTTGTTGGGTAAGTTTTGCAAATTTTGTATTTTTTATTGGGCAAGTTTTCAACCCTTTTTGTTTTTAAGGCTTTGTGGAGTCCTATCCTTTCGGTTAACCCATCGAAATGCCTCCAAAACCTAATGTCAAGAACTTTTGTCTGCGTGTGGTTCTATTGAGATGTACGCCACAGCGTTCAAGTTCCTATTCAATAGCGACGTTATGGAGGACCAAGCTTTTGAACCGTGTGGTGGAGGCGTGATCAACTCCGTCGAAGATTATGAAGCGCCCGAGAAAGCGGTACCGAGGCTCGGTGGTTAGGTCCTTTTGATGGTAAGGTGCGATTGGTGTCCAAGGGCTTAGCGAATGCGGCAGCGTTGACCGTGATATATTTGTGGTTCTTGAAGCTTTGATTGATGCTATTGGGGAAGGGATCGATGCGAAGGAGAGGGTAGTGGAACTTATGAATGCCGAGGAGTAGCGATGTGACGTTTGTTCGGTTTGTCTTTTGTTTGTCTTGATGTCGTCTATGCACAAAGTATAATGGCGTTGGTTTCTCTTTTGTTTCTCTTGATGTAAGTATGGTCGATATTAGTTCGTGGTGCATTTAATATTAGTTCCTTGTCGGTCGTCGAATGGTAATTGTAATTTGTCAAGGACCACCCTTTTGCCATCTTCGTGGTAGTCTCATATCGTAATGAAGTAAATGTAATTAACGCTACTTAATGGAAATTTATCGGTTTATGTTTGAGACAGTTGTTTTCTAATGTATGTTCGTATTTGGTTGTCGCGATTTATCGTGTTCTATGTTTTCTAATGGTATGACAATGTTGCTTTCCATAGCTTTTACATTACCTTTTTTGGCACGTATCCCACTTGTGGTAATGTAACTGATGATAGTGGCATAGTTTGTGTTAGTGGTTTTCTCGTGGAGTTCTGATTCCGTCATTGATACTTTTTGCCTTTGTGTACATTGGACGGGGTATGTGTATAGTGGTTTATTTCTTGTTGTTAGTGGTGTATCTTATATAGCTTTTTTCATGTATACGTTTTGGGGTTTTGTATCCGTGTGTCCATCTTTTGTTTCAATCTGTTGTAAGCGTTTCAATCTAGACATGCCTCGCATGATTGCCCGGATGAGTGAGTTTTTCATCCGACAACGATGTTTTGCAAGATCAAATGTGTTTGTTCTTTGAGAGGAAGTTATTGCGTGTATGCGAATGGGAGAGTATGGTTCGTGGTCGATGTTTGGAGATTGGAGAGTGTATCGGTACTTAGATGACCTCATCCAGAGGTCTTGCAGGAAGGTGGAGGCCCGTCGTTGGTACCTCTAATACATTTTGAGCGCGATCCGCAGCGCGAGTTGTCTAAAGGTGCCAAGTTTCGTGAAATGGTATGTGAGGCTCATGCCGCTCTCGTCTTAGGTCAGGTACATCAACACCATTAGGGACTATGATTGTCATATGTGTCTTTGTCTTCTTCGTCGTTGTCGTCGCCCTATTGTGATTGTTGTTTAGGTCTCTGTTTGTTCACCGTGTGTTTAGGTTGTGTATGTCTTGTTGTGTTGTTCCAAATGTATGCATTGTGTTTAGACTTTAATGAATATTGTTGTGTTGTGGTTATAGTTTTTTGAAAGTGTTTGCCTTTTTAATAATTCTATAAACTTTATTATGCATATGTTTATGGAATGGTAAAGTGGTTGTTAATATGGGGAAAATGACATGGCTTAGCATGTCTTCATGACAACTTGACGCCTGTGCGCTGCTTTAGTTACATCACATACCATTCACGATCTTACGGTTCCTAATAGTTCTTGTACAAATCCTATTATTAGACACTTCTACTTGCTAGTTACGGCTACACTTCGCGTGCATTTGTTAAAGAACTAAGTAAGTGGTAGTGACTTAGTCTTTTAGCTTTCTTCGTTTTCGGTTGTTGAGAGCTACCTTCTCCTCCCTCAACCGTAAAGCTTTCTTGGTGGAAAGAGTGTTTTGCGGATCGCTGGTAGCACGCTTGTCACGGGTTGTCTTTGTTTTTCCACCGGCTCTGCTGTGTGTGGGGCGGTGTGATAGCCTCTGCTGATATCTCCTTTGTAGTGTCCAAGATAGGCGTTGTGGATGAGGCACTTTCTTCCACATATTCGGTATTGCCGGTAATGCTTGGAGAGGTCTTGGTGGAGGTTGTGTTTCCATTCTTCAGCATTACCGCCTCGGTGGGTGTTGGAGGAGGTTGGGCTTCAACCGGTGGTGGTAGTGCTTGGACGGTCTTTGGAAGAGGTTGTGCTCGGTGCGGTACTGCTATGATATCGAGGATGAACCTAGCATTTCCTCGCCGACTTCCAAAGGGCAAATGGACCCCGAATAAACGCCTAGTTTGTTGCAAGTCTCGATAATCATTTGGTAAGTCATAAGGATCGGGTTCGAATGTAGCTAAGCTCGATGCACGGTGGTAGTAGCGAGTTTGTTGTGGGGTGCAAGTGTAATCGCTATTATGCATGTCGTGTCCGTGAGGATGCCTTGAAACAAGAATCGCGACATGGTTGGGTAGTGAGCATCGTAAGGTTGTATAATAGGCATTACAAATAATCTTGTTTAGTATTTGTAAAATATGTGAAAAGTAAACACGTAATTTGGTGTTGGAACGCCGCCATATTGTTGGTAATGGAGATGGCATGCCGTCATTGATTTTGGTATGGCATGCGGCATCCGTTAAAGTACTAACCTCTCCTTTCGTCAATCCAAGTTATAGTGGCATCTATTGTGAACTGTTGTTGCCGCAATTGGTCAAAGTGGGTCATTGTCTATATTTTTTTGTCATTGATTTTCGATGTATAGTCATGACAATAGGTTACATCTTGGATGCACCGGGTTGAGATCCAACGGTGCATTGATAGTCATAGTACTTTGTTGTTCTTTGCGTTTCCGCGAGATTGCTCGATCGAGGCGATTGCGGTGTTGTTGTTGGTCCGAGGAATTGTGGAGCCTTGAACGAAAGTTTAATGGTAAGATGCGGTAAATAACTATTGGTCTTAGAGACATATATTAGGGAAGAGATGTTTACATTTATCTTATCCGCCCGCCTCGGGAATGGTTGGATTCGGTAGTAGGTTGTAGGCGGTGTCGCGGACGGTTGGAGGCCACCTGCTTAAAAATACTTTGTTATGGCATAGGTCAATAAAGCAATGCTCCCCTTTAAATGGTTTTTCTTATGTAGTATGAATCGCTTTTGCCCAAAGATGAACTAGCGGCTATGATCACCGGGTTGTTGCATCATTTGAGAGCTTTCCGACATCAAATGTCAGAGCCACATCGCTCCAAAGAGTGAAAGTTATGTTGTTGTCATTTGTAAGTGGATATCGTATGGATTAGTGAAGATATGTATGTAAATGTATCTTTATGTGTTAATGTGACAATACCGAGGTTCGGATCGTTATGTTCCTTGGTAGATCTTGTTTGTGGTCGTGTCTCCAAATTCTCTTATTTCACTAACGACCGCATAAGGCCTATGTAATCAGTAAATGGCCGTTTGTAAGTGGACATTAAATAATTTTTGTACGTTGGATCCGAGGGCGCACTGTTAAGACATAGTCCCTTGTTTGATTCGGGTTGCCACGTCATTGTAGAGACGAAATTAAAGTAGTGGTCAGGAATCATTGCCTCCGACTTCGTGACCTTCGTGTATTTCCCAAACAAAGAATGTTAGGTTGTTGTTGATGATTTGTTGCCACTGCTCGCTTCTTTTGCAACCATAGCCTTCTATGTGATAGTAAGTGTTAATGTCAAGTTTTGTTTTGAGCGACTTCATATCCCACAATTGGACATTTGCCCGTATCGCTCCATACTGTGTTTTTGGGTTCGTACATAGTGAAATAGGTGTTAGTTTGTTATCTCTTGGTTCTAAGACATGTGGTTTGTGAGTGTGGAATTTGACATATACCTTCTTGTCAAGTAACATGTAACGAGGCCCATCGGATTTGGGTCAGAACATTCCTCGACAACCACTTCTGTAAACCTTTACGTAGCGGTTTTGCCAGTCGGCCGGTGTGAGATTTTCAGTCGCTTCTTCCTCTTCCACCATTCGGCCTTACCTTTGTCCTTGTGTTGTTGGTGCGGTGTGGGCGTTCTGGTGCGGAGATTGAGGTGGCAATTGTTGAGGATTGTTGGATCTTCACCGGCTCGCTCACGGTTCTTGTGTATCTGTTTCGTCTTTCTTTTATCAACTCTTCATGTCGATGTGCCTATAGGTTTCTTTTCTTCGCTTGCCTCCATCACGGAATCTTTGAGGTTTTGTCACCATTAGTCTAGACATGCACAGAGTCATTAGTTATAGTACAATATATGTATGCATTTGTTTGGGATGTTGGTGGGCACTTCAGTAACTGTTCATTCAATGTCATAGAAACATGCAAACCGTAAAATGCAAAGTACAATGACATGGATGCAATAATTTGAAGTTCCTATTGTGCTAGCATCGTAGAGTGGTAATAGTGTAAATTGTGTGTAAAAGGCATTTCGGAAATAATGAATGCATACATGCAAGGCCACTTAAATTACGATAGAATGTTTTATAAGGATGTTTTGATTCTGTTATGGATATAAACACAGTGCGCCCTAATCGCTCAGAAATCCTTGTAAACAATGTTTTTGGTAAGGTTGTTGGGATGGTGTTCGCTCAAGAACGATCAATTTCGAACTGCCGGTGACGTTGCCCTTGACATTGTGACGTACAATTGACCATGTCCAAACACCGGTTCGAGCAAATATACACCAATTTTTGAAGCGACCGCCCACGGCTTTTGTTGATTGTCATGGCGTAGCATACCTTCACCGGAACTGTTTTCTCTTGAATATGAATGGAAGTTTTCATCCTTCTTGTTAAAACGATACGTCGGAGAAACACTTTACGAGACCTTCTTGTGCCGCTTATTATTTTTACTTCGAACCTTAGAAAGGAGTTGTGTCACAATCATACGGTACCATTCTGAGAGGCCTCGCTGGATTCATATTGCGTAACAACATGACGGGTGTCCCTACTTTTAGTTGGAGTTGGTGTGGTGGCAATCTGTGGGATTGATGGTGTTTAAATAATCGGTGGGATAAAGTAATTATGTTGAACCCCATCATTTCCGGCGGAACCGCATGGTCAATGCTCTTGTGCGTGTGGTTTGTGCCGGTATCTTTTCTAAAATTCTGCATTTATGAAGTCGATTGTTTCATTTTTGGGCACACGATAGCCTTGTCCTTGAGGTTGTCGCGCTAGGGGTGTCGTAGTGTCGCCGTCAGATATGAAATTTATAAGCTCTTGTTTTCCATTTTCGTTGTCGTAATCGAAAGCGCTCGTGACCTCCAACCATGACACGTTTTGGGATCGACCTCATCGGTGTACCTACATTACCGTCACCAATGGCAAGCAACCACCGCGAAAATTTTCTAGCATCTTCTTTTTCGCCGGACTCATTCCTCTCTTTCCAATCTCATGTTGTCTCAGAACACGAATACCTTGAAATCTTGTCGGAGGAAAGATTCGATATGGAGGATGCTATAATTTCGTTTTGGATGCTCCCTTTTACTGTGAAGATTTTGCACGAATTGCCCCGAACATTAGTGACTTACCCCAAAGGTTTGTCGGCGATGTCACAAATATCACGCAGTGTCTGTCGAGTGTTTTGAAACATCTCCGATCATTCATCGGTGCCTCATCCCAAATCACCAAGTCGGTTTCTTTGAGCAGTTTTCGTAGTTGTGTATTCTTCTTCACGTTACAAAGCAGATTCATCGGTCAAGGTAAGAGGCACCTTGAACCTTGAATGGGCGATCCTACCTGCCGGTAAAGAAAGAGGCAATGCCGTAAGATGCTACCGCAAGCACAATCTTGCCGCACGACCTCGGTGTTGTTATCGAGTCTTCCACAAAAAGTTTTCCGGTACCACCATGACCATAAACGAATATCGCTCTTGTCGGTGTCTATCAATACCTTCCATAACGATATCGAAAATGTTTTTGCTCCTCATTTAAGCGAGGTATGAGCACATCTCTTTCCGCCAAGTTCTCTACGGTTGTAACATTTCTTCCATGATGGCCACATTGTTAAGTATATTCAATAGTTCCCGAGATGGCATTGGGAGGCCAAATTCCTCTAAAGACCGACCGTGATGTGATAGACACGATTGCAATTCGTATAGGATCCCGGCTTTTAGTTGGTTCATTTCCATGTATAAGGTGTATGCCAAAGAGCTCGGACAATGTCACGGTATGTCATCGACCATACGTTCCCAAAACCTTTCCCATAATGTCGGTGGGTTTGTGACGTCACAAAGAGAAGTATTTGTATGAAAAGAGCTCTCATTTCTCTGCAGACAGCTGACGACCGCCTCTTCTAAAGCTATTGACCACTCACCGTCATCTTCTAATAAACCCATGGCATCGGCCCGCCTGCTTTGTCGGATAGGTGTGACCATTGATTATGCGTATGTCGTGAAATGAGATGCAGCCAGTGGTGGCATAACGAGCGCAGATAGAACAAATCACCGAGCTTGGATGTCGTATGCCATTCTCCGATAGATGGTTTACTAAGGTAGGTTCTTGAAACCATTCTGTCCTCCTTGACCAAACGAACTCGGATGGGAATTTTAAACACGTCAGTGTCTACCAATAGGGCTTGAAGCATTGAAATTTAGCCATTACGTAGCGTTGTCTTGCGTGAATGTCGATTGTTTAGCACGGATTCGATTCGTTGGCTGCTTTGAATGTGTGCGATGCATATTTTCTAGGTGAGCAATGACTGCATACGGTGGTTCCCCAAGTGAATATCAAAGCCAAATATTCGCCAACATGCTTCATGTCAACCTATATATCTTGCGTCTACAAAATTTTTATCTCATCAACAACCCTGACGAACCGCTGCGTGCGGACGAACAAATGTCTCCGGTGTGCCAAGACACGAGGCGGTGGAGTTTTCTTGTGATGCGTGCCACAATCTTGTCCGTCCACTTTGAAATGTATTTGAGGAGGTACTTAATGAGCATCGTCCGGCTACAACATTCAACATTAATATGGGCATAGAATCTCTTGCACAAATGTATATTGTAAGGACAACGTAACCATTGTCGATTGCATATTTTGCAGCGTCATTTCAAGCGCTTGTCCCATCGACGGTAGTGGACATAGCGATTCATCAATAAACGTCTTTGGTGCAATACTCTTTCGGAAATGTTTTTGCATGTTTGCAGCTCACGCATACATGGGGCACTTGGGAATGCCCGCCACATGGACCATGCATCATGAGTTTTGCAATGACTCGAAACCTTGTGGATCGGCATATTCATCGGGTAACTTTCGGCGAAATATACTTGTCAACATCTATAGGGCTTGTTATTTTTAAGAGCGTCGTTCGGAAGAGCAAATGACAATGCGGAAGCCCACGCTTCGAAACTCCCGTATACAACAACTCGCAACGAAATCGCCACATCATGATTACATATATCGGATACACAAAACCATTTGGTAAATGTCATCTGACGCTATGTTAAGAAAACAAAAGAAGCGGAGATTTTGCATAATTGAGTGACACAACGCCGACCGCACTTATTGCGCCAAGGGTTTCTTGTCACGAACATATTTTATGAGCTCACGTGGATCTTGCGTTCAAAGACACGATCGATAACGTCCGGTCTATCAACACTTGTCGTGTGGAATTACGCCATGTATTCATCTATTTCCGGCCAATTAACATTACATGTGAATGTAACAAAAAAGTTGGGTTTCCATGGACCTGCATATGGCCAATGCATCAAGGTAGTGGTCGTACATGTACCGTGGCCCGCCAATGAGAAGCGACGGCAATATGATCCTTGAACCAACATCGAACCGTCATTGTCACCCTTGTTACCGCGTCGTGCAAACCATTCGAAACTACCGATGTCGATTGGTGTTTCTGACGAAGTCCATACGTTCCGTTCAATAGCACAATAAGCGGTGACCACATATTGTTGAAACAATCGACCACCCGTGTAAGAAGGCGTACCGATTATATCGTAAATGCGGCGGTAAGAATAATATGCATTCATTGACATGCGTTTGGGTTCGCCACCATCCAACCCGCCTACATTTACCAACTTCAAATCTAGATGATATCCTTGCTCACCATAAGCGAGCAAGAATGGAAATTGCAGCGACATATAGCATGGATGGAGTTTATTAATCTGTTGCGCGTCACACGAATGTTGCTCGATGACTATATCAAAGTCACTTAATGCTTACGGACCCGGTTCAAAACAATTGCTCGATAGAGTCTGCTGTAGGAAGCTCGTGTGTGTTGAACCAACGACACCATAAAGTGCTAATTTAAACTACGGGACATCGTTGTCTTGCAACTTATCGCGAGCCATTCTAAATAAGCGTACCAAAGCATTATTATGATCAAGGAAGTCAACCAATCCTTCAACGATTTCACGGTGAAAACCGTTTCCCCGCTGTTAAAGTGCGCTAGCTTTGTTATCAACCTCATGGTGCGTGTCATAAATGTACAGGCGAAGAAACCGTGGATCTTCACCTTGAGCAGAACACATGCGACCTATCCTACGGTATATGTGGCGAAACCTTAAAAGCGTATGGACCCTTCCCATGTTAAGTGTTTCATCAATGGTTGCCCTAAAGATGTCATCGCGAACATTTGGTTGTAACCGGGATATTGGCCAAGAAGTGTGGGTCTTCAAGCAAAGCGACGTATGAAAAGTGGATATTCGTGGTATTGACAACCGCACTTTGCTAGCCATACAACGGCGATGATACAATAGGCCGAGCTGCGAGTTGGTGGTCAAACGCTCTTCATACGAGCAGCGCATGACAATGCTCGCAAATGCTGGCGCATGCACCGAACCTTTCATATTCATGTGGAGCTCCCGAGGTTTTGAAAATGTTATTGTTAGCGACCACGAAGCATATTCTTAACTTAAAATCGAAGCAGTAATGAAATCGGCATTATCCATCTATACCTCTAGCGGATGCGGTTCTTCTGGCCGATTGATGTACGCCGTTCCTAGGTGTGAAGGGCTGGTACATGTGGCATCTGTAGCCACAGGCGGCGTGTGTGTGCACAAACAAATATCGACATGGGATTATAGTTGCATTGCCAAGGACAAAGCATAAAGGGCACACGAAATAGTTAAAAATAGTTGTACCTCTAGCTTGTTGGAGGCGTCATACGGTCGTTGATCGAACACCCGGCCCGATGTAGAAAGGTTTACTACAGGTAACAGAGACCCGACGATGGGCGAGCCATGGAACAAACATATGAAAGCAGAACTTTATCAATACCAATATGTAGGTTCCCAAAAATAATAATACATGTCAACGACCAAAAGTGAATGTACTGTATTGCGGACGATGTAAGATGATCGAGCGCAGTTCGAGAATGTCCACAGGGGCGAATCCGAGGCTCATTTGATGGATGGACACTATCATATGTTGATGGTACCACACGAGCAGTGCTGCCGGTACACCTATTAGACATCAATATTGAAGAGGCAAAAGTATAACTACAAACACTTGTTAATGAACATAATGGAAAATGCAAACACATGTCATTAAATTGGACGACATACGTCTGCGCACAACCATCTGTCGAATCGTCACCAATGGGCCGTCGGGACACGAGTTGGCGAAATTCCCTTCACTATAACGATCAAACACAAACGAAGAACCCATTATAAAACACATGATAATCAATTGCGTATAACGAACTATTATCACATTCAAAGCAGACCTTGAGGTGTGGAATGGTCCCTTTTTCCTACTCACGTGAGGAGGCGAGAAGCCTCGGCACCGATACAACCCGCTACAACAGGCAATGGAGTAACCGATCCGGTTCAAAGTCCAAGTTCAAGGACCAAGGCCTACCAACCAATGAGAATAGTATAAGCAACATTGTGTATATTATAGGAAATGTAAAATGAAAACATATGTTACCAATAACCGGACACTTTCGAGACGGGGCGTGTGGCCTCCAGAGACGCTGTACCAAAGATAACAAAGTTTCGACAAAACATATGAACAACGAATAGAAATGTAACCCTAAAGATTTAAAAGCGTAACGAACAACAATACAACTTACATGCACACGGAACCTCAACGCATTTCGGTTTCGTGCACGACCAATGTTATCGGATACACGAGTTCGATCATAGGCCGTTTACGAAGCAGCGACTCCACCGGAGAAAGCGTTACGTAACCCCAACGACATGCAAATCGGATTGGGACACGGAGCGCGGGCGACACGTCAAATACAGCACATTACGGTGACTCGCATTTAGTGCGCCGCCACCGAAAAAACACCAACACCATCCACAACCTCACGAAACATCTAACGGGACTCTGAAGAGTCTTTTGTATGTATACCTTCTCGTTTCGTTTCCATGGCACAATCGATAGAACATATAACAAAAGGCAAAAGGATTTGGGACATTGGAACACTATATACAATATCTTACTTTTCAAAAATGGATACGCAAACGTGCGGAAAAAGTCGGTAACCAACTTAAAAATACCAAAAATGGAACATCAAATCCAATAAACAATCTACAACACTACCTAAACATACCACACAATGAGCAGATAACCACATGAGCGGATGGGCGGGCAAAGCGTGAGCAAAAGACTAAGAAAAAGGAGCGAAAACAACACGCTAACATGCAACCTAAAAACCATGCATCAAACATACGCAGGACGAAAGGAACACACATAGAAACAACATGCAAGACATGAAAACCGATTAAAACCCTAACAGGAGATCTGCATGTCTCACGGAAGAGATCTCACCAACTACAATAAAGCGACAAGCGTTTCCTACCTACAAAGAAAGTGAAGCGACCGGTAAACAAATAACCCCGAGCTAAGCGGGCTAGCAAACATGGGCCAACAACATGGACTACGTGAATAAAATAGAAGGATAAATAGAGAGGTGGAGTGAATAAAATACAATATTATAGAATGAATAAAAAATTATAGTTGTAAGGTGGCTTGTGCCATATATATATTTATATAAATTGTTACGCATTAAACTCACCTCAATTACATTTATTATTTTGAGAAATGCTAAGAAGATTTCTTTAAAAATATCAAACTTAAAATTCACTTTTTCATTTAAAATTAAAAAAATAAAAATAAAAATAAAAATAACTAGCATTGAGATATATATCTAGAAAGTAAAAGCAGCGTGCACATTTTTTTTTTGTAAAACTAATGAAAAGTGAATTACAAATGTGTTCAAGAACAATAGGGTCACATGACCCCGGACCCCCTTTATCTCTCACTTATCGCACATGAAATGCAGAAAATTAGAGATCTTGTAATATATCTGAGTCTTGTTTGGTTTGTTTGATAAGAATGAAGGTGTGTTAGGCGTTGGTTTTGATTGTGGGATTAGGATAGATTGAGGATGATATTGGTTTGTGGTTTTGACTTTGCATTTGGATGTAGTTATATTCTTCTTGATCTTTTATTTTCAATTAAAGCCTTGGGTGATGATGGTTCTTGAGGTCAATAATGAGTTGTTGATCTATTAGTCTTCGTCTTTTCCATATTGGCCAACTTTCGGTTCTACAAACCGAAAGTGTACATCTGAAACAAATCGAAAGGATAAATCCGAAAGATCATATCCGAAAGGATAAATCGAAACTAATGTGAAGAAATCAAAAACCATTTCAATTTACAGAGAAGAAATTGAAACTTTAGGTTTCAAAATTCGAAAATGAGGGTTTTGTTTGCATATCCAAGTCTTCATAAGCATCTTCATACAAGCCCGAATCGACTAAAAACCCTTCTTTTCTACCCTTAATGACCACAAATTTCACAGGTTGTGGTATCAAAACAAGTCACGATATATGAGTTGAAATAAAACTATTGGCGAAAAAGGAACGGATATATATTAAATTGAATAAGAAAGTTTGAGACTTTTCGACCAAATGATACTATACCTTGTATAAAAACTATTACCATAAAGTATGATACAAAATTTGACTATTTTTAAAAAGTGGTAAAACGACTTATAAACATGATACGAACACACAAATCAACAAAAGAACAACCTAAGCTCGATGTCAATTGTAAGATCGAAAAGATTGATGATTTATGTGGTTCGGGAGGTCGAGGTTGGTGATTAAGGATGATATACATGATGATAGTTTAGAGATAAAGTGCGAGAGAGGGTGAAGAAAACACAAAATTTATTAGATTGAAAGATGAAGTTACACAATGATTTTCCCACACCCTCATGGAGAGTAATGAGGGGTATTTATAAACTCATTACATCATAATTATTCCTCATGTACAATAATAGTCCTGCAGCACAACTAACTCTGGATCTAGTCCAATTTACGTGTAAGGCGTTATCTTAACAAACTAGCGAGACTAATACTAATAATAATACTAATACTAATACTAATACTAATACTAATAATAATAACAATAATAATAACAATAACAATAACAATAACAATAACAATAATAATAATGATGATCTTGATGGGGAAGTGGTTCTAGCACCTAGTTTCCATGAAGTTGCGATCTATGGCATTCTGCGCCTCTATATCGGTAGGATGCGGTGAATGGCGATGTTGTTGCATGGGCTATTATTTTTGATGATGTTGGTGAGCGGGTTGATCTTTTGGTACTCTCTCGGCGGGTGAGTCGGTTTGATTTGACATCAACCTTACGGGCGGGTTTTCTGAAGAATTTGCGTACACTTAAATGTATCCCCATAGGCTCGTCTCGGGTTTGCTAAGATTTTTCGTAATGCTCTAGACAAGGTCCTTGCTTGCAGAGGATTTATCGGTGTAGGTGCAACTCCTCATCCCGCCATGTTGTATTTTGATCACCTTGGCGCCTTCTAATAGAGCCCAACGAAGATCTAGAGGCGAGCGGTGTCATTTGAATGTATCTCTCGGGTTATTCTCGTTGGAAGAATCCTGAGACGAGGATTGGATTGGTGATGGAGCAGCTAAGCGGGGTCACTCCATCCCTTGGTGGGATGAAGAAACCCAAAGATCTTGATGCAGCTAACGGTTCAATGTAGCGTAAACCGGAGGACATGCACTTTCTGCTGCGATAATGTTAAAATGTACCTTTTTGAGGGTCGTTTAAGCCCTTATTTGATCACTTTTTATCCGTTATTACTTAATACCGTTCCTTTTCACTTTTAGGTATCTTGAAGGCAAATTCTTTGGAATGACACTTATTCGGACGAAAAGCGCGAATATACAATGAAAATGGCCAAAGTCAAGAATCGAGACACTCGTTCTTTGGAACTAAAGGGGACGGCGTCAGTCTACTAGAGGCGCCGTCGGACAAGTTTTGTGACGACTCGGTAGCCAAATTGCTCATTTACAAGTGGCGGACCGGGTTTTAAAAGAGTAGAGGCGTCGCGACTCGGACGGCCTAGATTTGGATCCGACGACGTCGGAAGGTGAAAGCGACGGCGTCACAACCATAAGGTGGCCGCCGTCTGGCGATCAAGTCACAACATGTCTTGTGAAGTGGTTGATCTTGTTTTGGCTATAACTTTTGCATACTGAAATCGGTTTAGGTGATTCAAAAGCCGACGCGACCGAACGAGAAAATCTACAGTTTGGTGAAAAAATGGTCGTGCGCCGTCACTCTTTAGGTGTGACACCGTCTCCCTTTTGACAGAAAATCGCCTATAAATATAACATTATTACTTCACTTTTGTAAGCCCTAAACCTAAGTCCGATTCTAGGGTTTAGATGGTGTTTTTCCAAGAACAAGGGTTTCAAACACTCTATAAACATCGTGTAATGGTTTGTTTGTTAATCCAATCTCGTGGTATGTCTTCAATTATCATAATTGTTGCTTGCTCTTCATTAATTATGCTTGGCTAATTCACCTAGTGTTTGCTTATGATTGTATGAAACTTGTATATAACTAATTAGATCTTATTGATTTCTTAGTGATGCTTGTGTCTATCTTCATCATTAGGGGTGTGACAATTTCAATGAGTCTAATTGGTTTAGTTTATAATTCTTGCATCCCACATCTCTTGTTTGATTGGTTGTCTCTTATCGTAATTGTGATTGACCTAGTATTGCGATAGGTTATTCGTTGTGTTTTAATGCTTGAGTAATCTTTGTAAACATTATTTTATAATCACCTAGAGTTATTGTAGTCTAAACATCCAAAGATAACCTTAGAGGTAGTTTATGAATCCTAGAGATTTAAGTGAGGCAATAACCTTAAGGTAGACTTAAGAGTTAGGGATAACGCATACCCTACGACCTTAGAAGACACAACGCGTTAAGAATAAGGGCGTGACAATTCAACCATCAATAGGACGTGACAATTCGATGGGTAGAATTGGATAGCTAGCAAGGAGTAATGCATCATAAGTAGATACGCTTCACGTTCTGGTAGACCCATAATTTAGTTAGTATCTTTTGGGATAGTTGACTAGCAACTAATTCCACCCTCCCTCAAAACCGAGATATTTCAATTCATAAAATATAAAAATACAAAATAATCATCCTCACCTTTAGACTTAAATCGACACACACTTGACTAACGACACTATTCCCAGAGAGCGATATCAATTCAGGGCTTACCCTAATACTACACTACAACGATTAGGTTCACCGCCTAGGGTGTTGAAAAACTTGCTCGACGAAAGGAAGTTCCTTTGACCCCGAGCAGCGTGTAAGCGTATCGGTGCCATTAAGGTGCTTCGTCTTGGGGTCGCCCATTACACCGACACCCTACATGAGTTAGAGGCCAAACACCCCAATACCCCACCTCCAATTTTGTCATCTTCTCCTTTGGGTGAAGATGCCTCATGCGGATAAGGACTTGGTGTTGAATAGGATCCAGATTTTCAAAGGGACATCATGTGGTGGGATGGGCTTAGAGTACAACATTTAATGGATGTTTTGGGTGAAACGCATCCGCCATCTGCCGATGACTGCTAGGTTCTATCACCGATGTTGTCAACTGTTCCTCGGTGGAAAGTGCCACCGCCTATTAGGGAGTATATTGCTAGTGCCCTATTGAATCCTTTGGTCAAGCCGGGTGGAGGCATACGCCACTATTCTTTGTCGGCGCGGTGTGGCGAGGCTTGTGTCGAAGGGTGATTCTTCTTCAATTGGCAATTATATGAATACCTATTTACATGACTTTCAATTTGGGGTGGCGTTCACGGTGGTTGTGAGGTTGTCCTTCATTTGGTGAATCGGCTTATCGAGTCTAAGGGTCACAATGTTGGGTTTTCTATGTTGTTGGTGGATTTCGGAATGCTTTCAATCGGTCGACGAGTGTCCTTCTTGAGAAACCGGGAGGAGATGTCATTCTATTGCTCCTTAGGTTGAGTTTTGCTATGCGGACACGCTAGACTTTATTATGTTGATTCTATCCTTTGGTCTGTCGAGGGTTCAATGAGGGATCCGCTAGGTCCCTTGTTGTTTGCTTCGCTTACACCTCTAATCCATACTATTAATCGGTCATGTGAACTTACTCTTGAGGCATGGTATCTTGATGATGGTACTATTGTGGGACATACTCTTATGGTTGCTAAAGCGATTGACATTATTATGACGGATGGGCGGCTCGGGGTTGTTTTGAATGTCGATAAGGCGAACTTTTACGGCTGTGGAGGACCCCGAAGCAAGGTGGAGGTGTTTTCCTATAAATATCTCTCGTCCAGTAAATGGTGTCAAACTTCTTGGTGGTTCGATTAGTTTGGATGAAAGCTTTTGTCGAGTGGCGTTGAAAATGGTTTCTAAAACTATCTTGCTTATGGAAGCTATTCTTAAACTTAATGACCCCTAATGTGAGCTCCTCCTTCTTCGTAATTGTGTCGGGTTGAGAAATTATCTTATGCTTTGAGGACATGTTCCCTTTGTATGTCGAGAAGCCCAAGTCCGATTGATCGGATGTTACATGCTTCCTTAGAAAAGATCATTCTGACCTCGGACCGGGGTTTGGTGATCGGCGGTGACTTGCCACCCTCCCAATCAATATGGGTGGGCTCGGCATCCTGCGGCGAGTGACATTATCGATATGCTTTCTTGCCTCTCATTTGCAAAATAGTGACTTGCAAGACTAGATATTGGTAAAAGCGGTATTAATTCTCATGGTCCTTCGTTTTGACATGCTTCGATACTTTTGCGGTGCTTGTAACATAGACATGCTACGTCACCCCGACGCTCCCCGCCTCATATGATGAAAACCTTGGCAGCGTTACTACGGTGTCATTGAGAAGATCTTGTTTCCAAGTATTCGTTAAGCCCAAGGCAAGTGGCTATTCTCGGTTGTACCCAGCGCCCGCATGCACAAGATTTCCTATTCACCATACATATTGATAGGTTAGGCGGATGATGAACCATCGCCAATTCCGTTCGGTATTGTGTTATAGGCTTACCATACCTATATTTTGAAGGTAGCCCTTGCATTGCAACACGCATCGTATGGACCAATGGGGAGATCATGCGGTTCAATGTTCGATGAAGTGGGGGTGAAGTTCGAGACATAACTGGTGCGTGATATTCTTGTCGACATATGCTCCAAGGTAGGGATTATGGTGAAAAGGAGGCTCAATGGGGTTTCTTTTGAGGGAAGGAAAAGCTACGACACGGAGACTTGCTATTATTCAATTAGATCCAAGGTAAAGATGCGTGTTTGGATGTGTTGGGATATCTCCTTTTGCGGGTATTAATGCAACTTTGTGGGCTCGGGGTGGCCTTACATAATGTTGTGAGGAAGAAGAAAAATTATGTGTCCAAATGTGAAGAAAAGCGGTTACAAGTTCATTCCATTTGATTTTACCACATTTGGGAGCTGGACGCGGAAGCTTTGGACACACTTTCACGTATCAAGATCGTTCTTGTTAGCCACTCGAATAATGTCAAGAGTGGAGCTTTTATTTTCATAGACTAAGTTTTTGTATCCGAGAAAAGAGTGAGAGCCCAACTAGTGTCTCGACTTCCCCAACTTCTTGTAAAATCCTTTTAATTTTTAACAAAAGTGATGTTTATAAAAAATAAAATAAATAATAAAAAAATAATAATAATAATAATAATAATAATAATAATAATAATAATAATAATAATAATAATAATAATAATAATAATAATAATAATAATAATAATAATAATAAATAATACTTTTGCTATTAGCGGTCGAATAATGTCAAGAGTGGGGCTTTTATTTTCACAGACTTAACTTTTGTATTCGAGAAAGGGTGGGGCCCAACTAGTGTCTCGGCTTCCCACCAATTTCTTGTAATTCCTTTTGGTTTCTAAGGTTGCCCCGGTGAGGGATTCAATCCCCACTTTTCACCGCCACGTCGCTTTTCCTCTCCAATGACCTTCAGCGATTAGGTGCCCAGTAAGGGCAACCAAGTTCAATTAAAAAAAAAAAAAAAAAAAAAAAACATTTTAACACAAAATAAAATTTCATTAAAAATTAAACGTTACATAATAATTCATATAAAATTAAAACATTACGACAATACAACGACTAAACTAGTTTTGATTACGCGATGCTAAATGTCTTCAACCAAATCGGCTTTGAGGCTAAGATGAGTTGTTTTGTCGCATATCTCCAGTAATTTCCAACGATTCCACATGCGTTCTTATGGGATCATAAGAAGCAGTCTTTCTATTTGGAAAGAATACGGAGATATCGCCGCTGTTAGATCTGAATTATCATATTATGTAATATGATGCATGTGTACATTATATGCGATAGACGCTCTTTGTCAAACCCTCTAGCCGGATGTTTAATCATTAGCCACTTCTTCTTTAGCACACCAAAAGCACGTTCCATATTTTCTTCTTGCCGCCGTGCATCGTCTTATACAATATTCGTTTGCGATCATTAGTCTGGATTTTAATGGACTTCATAATAACCGACCATTACGGATATATCCCATCGCAAGATAATATCCGCGTTTATAAAGCACGCCGTTAACAGCAATTCCACATCGGAGCTCTCCCGTTTGAGATCATTGAAAAGAGGCGATGCACGTAAAACATTTACGTCGTTATTCATCCGGCGACACCAAAGAACGATGCCAAATCCATAAATCTTGGGACGCGATCGCTTCCAATAAAATGAAAGGATCACGCCGTGATCACCCCTACAAAATTGAGCTTTTAAAGCATGTGGGCAATTCGCCCCGACCAATCTGTCTAATCGATGCTACTATCATCCCGAAACCCATGAGTTTCGTAGTGATGAGCATAGAGTTTGTCAACGTCACTAACCTTCGGCTTTCGCAAATACTACGCACCATATAACTCCATTATGGCCTCACAAAATTTTTGAGACACTCACGAATTGTTGGCGCACCCATTTGCACGTATTCGTCAGAGCATCGGCATTGACTCCGTATGCCAATTGACGGATTGATGAAGTACACTTCATCGATGGAGAAATACCTAATACGCTGTACAATTAGGAGTTTGTTGGAAATAAGGTGAATGATCGGTTATATCTCGGACAATTCGTGTGAATAGTCGTCGGTTCATCGGAAGCGATCATGGAATGCTTGATCGCCGTATCTTGGGTTCTCGGCAAGTAAGCATCCACTAAATGGTTATGAGCACCCGCGCGATCCCTACTAACTTGGGTTCGTGAGAGTTTTGTGATGCTTGAAAAGCCTCCCAACACTCTTCCGCAAACATCATAAACTCGGTACTAACTTCATTTTCATCATCCAGATGACGAATCGGCAATGAATAGCTCGTAAAATTAAAACTCATAGTGTGTAAATATAGGGTAGGATTTTCTTTTGTTTTGGTTTGGATATAGAGAATGTGTGAAATTAGATTTGTGAGTTTAAGTGTGTAAATATGTTGTGTATTTATAGGGTAGGATTTTTATTTTTTAGTTTACAATGGCTACAAGAAAATTTTGTATGTAAATGCTTTGTTAATATCGATCCTCCACTGACCGTTACCTTCTTTTTTTGTGGCGATCGATTGGAACCACACTAGGACGATCGACATGAATCGATCGCCCAAACCATGCCGATCGAGTCTCGCTCGACACTCTATGACGACCTAATGAAGTGATGTTTTATAATAATAATAATAATAATAATAATAATAATAATAATAATAATAATAATAATGGAAAATGTTTTTAAAGGTATCATACTTGCTACCATTTGCTTTTGCGGGTAACAAATAATTTTTTGCTTTTGTGGTGCTTTCTTTCAAAATATCCTTTTATGGTACTATCGACATTTTGCCCTTCCGGAATTTTTTGCTATTAGCTAAGAGGGTAAAATGTCCAAAAATTTTGCAAAATACCCAAAAATGATGAATTTGAAAAAAAAATACCACAAAAGCAAAAATTTTATTCCTTACCCACAAAAGCAAATGATGGAAAGTATGATACATTTTAAAACATTTGCCCTAATAATAATAAATATGAGGAGGAGGTTATTTTGTCATTTTATACGATTTAACAACAAAAACTAACAAATTTGGGCAAAATAGTGAATCAGTAACATGTCAAAACAGTGACTAAACCCGTAATGAAATTGAAGAATGGTGAATTCATAAAACCCGTCAAACCAGGGGACCATTTATGTAGTTAACTCTTTTGTCTTTGTTTGATATCAAAGGAAAGGTATTGCGTGGGACCATTTATGTAGTTAGGGTGCGTTTGGTATACCACTATTGGAATGAAACTATAACTATGAAAGTCATTAAAGGTGTTTGTTTAAGATGAGGGGCCCACCACTATGGTAATGAATGATAGATATAATCCATACTTCATATATACATCAACAAGGCTAGGTATGAATCTTTCATGGGTGAGGGACCCACAACTACAATCAAACTCATACCATTGTCATTCATGACAACCAAATGCACCCTTAACTCTTTTGTAAAATCCGTAACATGGTTTTGATTGATTTTGTTAAAAAAAGTGTTATAAATACATGTTATGATAAAGTATCATGGATTTTGTTATTGTTTCTTGTTAAGAAAATGTTGCAAATATATGTTATGTAAACTAGCATAATACTGCAAAACAAATGATGGTACTCAATATGTCGGTTTTTCGTATTTTGATCTTTAAGCGGTATACAATGAGAGTCGATAATTCTGGTTTACCCTTCCGATAGTTCGAAAAGAGTAGATGCGTGTTTGAATTTTAAGTAAAATATATTAATACAAATATAGATATCCATACTTATACTCATTTGAACTTTGTAAAACTTAAATGTTTATGATAAAATTACAACTATAAATTTGTATTATTGTGAGTTTGTAACATCCATTTACTACTAAAATTTAATGTTTCATTAGTGTACATTATAATGCAATTATTATAGTGTAGAATTTAATTATATGAATTACTAATTATAGTAAGATGTGTGAGGCTTACATTTTTAAGATTTCTTTTATAGAAAGTCCTAAATGCATTAGTATGTAACTAGCATGGTACCCACATAAGCACGGGATACCAAATATCGATTTTGTCATATCTTTACCCTTTAGCGCTTGTAATGATAGTTGGTATATGACGGTTTGCGGATTGATAGTTCTAAAAAACAAATGTGTGTCTAAACTTCCATAAAATATATTAATACAAATATAGATTTTCATAATCATATTCATTTGAACCTAGTAAAATTGAATGTATATGATAAATTTTAGACCTTTAAATTTGTATTATTGTAGGTTTGTAACAACTATTTTAATACTAAAAGTTAATGTGTCATTAATATACATTATAATGTAATTAGTGTAGTGTAGTATTTAATTGTATGAATTACTAAATATAGTAACATGTGTAAGCTTAAAAATTATGACTTCTATTTATAAATGTCCTAAATGCATTATAGATAGTTATAGATTATAGATATAGATGTTATAAATATATTGCTAGTTTGGTCCTTCATACTTAAACTCAAGATCTGATAAAACCTCTATAAATTAATACTCGATAAATTAATAACCTCGATAAAGTTAATAATTTGTCGGTCCCAACTTGGGACAGTACAAATTGAACCCCAATCGATAAAATAATAAGATAATAATTTTTGAAAGCCGGTGTATATATATTAGTCCCAACAAAACTATAAATTTATAATGTTAGGAATTAGAAATTCCGGTATTAAAGAGTCGGTCACCTCAAGTATATGTAATCGTTAGAAAGCTCGTAGTCGTAGTTCTTTTATGTTAAGTAGTATTTAGGTTAGTAACACCGTGGAGGGCAGACGGGTCTTTACCAGCTGTATGCACGATCCACGACCCGTTGTGTGGCGTTTTATGTAAGACTATAAATACTCTCTACCTCCCAAGGTAGAGTTGGAGCTCATAATAATATTTTCTTTCTCTCACTATAGTTCCCAACTCTCTTCCTTTCTCTCACTAGAACTTTCTCTCTCTAACATACTTATCGCCTACTTTGATCATGGTTTAGTGTGTTTGTGAAATCAATATCTTACAATTGGTATCGAGCCGGGTTTGATCACTCATCTTTTATGCTCTTTGTTTGGTGGATTTCATAAGGTTTTGGTGTATTAAGGGTTTAGGAGAGTTTGATTCATTGGACAAATTCTAGTGGTAAAGTTTGAATTTTGCTTGTACTTTTGTGTTTTGGATCATCATAAGTGTTTATGTTTTGAATTGGAAGGCTTAAATCATTGTGGTTTGGTTGTTTTGGATTGATAAAGTGGTTATTTGTGAAAAAGGACTAAGCGAGTTGAGTCTCGGACTTGTGTTTCTTCAAAGCGTGTTGCTTGGTTATTTAATGCGAGTTGGTACATGCGACTTAGTTGTTTAGCGAGTTGATACTTATCGACTTGGGTTCTAAGCGAGTTGCTTCTTTAGCGACTTGAGATCTAAAGCGACTTAGCTATTTAGCGAGTTATAACGCTAGCGAGTTTAGTTAAGCGACTTAGTGTTCAATCGAGTTGATTGTGTTGCGGTTGATACTAAAGCGAGTTGGCTATTTAGCGACTTGATTCATTAAGCGAGTTGGTGTGTTGCTAGTTGATCTTGATGCGACTTGGCTATTAAGCGAGTTGATTACTTAAGCTAGTTTTTAATTAAGCGAGTTTGTGGTTAGGTACTTATTCATTTAGGCTTGTTACTTCTTGGTGATACATTCTTACGGTTGTTCTTTTGGTTTAGTAAAATCCGTGAAAGAATCAATTTCGGTTTAATCAAAGAATTGTAAAATCCGTAGAGCTTGAAACATGTCTACAAACGTTCCTACTATCATCTCCCTTTATTCTTGAGGATGTTCAAGCGGTGGTTCGGATACTCGTCCACCCATGCTTGATGAGGCGACTATGACTCTTGGGATCAGCGAATCGATTGTCTTGTCTTGGAAAAGAAAAGGGGTCAACATTCTCAAATCCATTGATGAAGGACCTTACCGAGTTGAGACTACTAGAGATGTACTTGATCTTCTTGAAGATGGAACTCGATTTCGGAATGGATAGACCAAAGATGTATGTTGAGCTTGATGATAAGGAGAAAAGAGATTCGATCTTGATATCGGGCTTAACATTGTTCTTCAAGGTCTTCCAAAAGACATCTACAAGGCGATCAATCACAACACGAAGCAAAGGCGTTATGGGATAATGTCAAGATGCTTCTCTCGGGTTCTAAATTAACTATGGAAGGCAGAGAATCACAACTCTATGACCAATTTGAACACTTCAAGATGAAACCGGATGAGAGTGTCTATGAGTACTATGTGAGATTTCATAAGGCGGTGAATGATATGAGGAACATCGAATGACTATGCCTAACATTCAATTTGAACTCAAAATTTGTGAACAACATGAATCCGGAATGGCACAAGTTTGTCACCTCGTGAAGCTCACTAAAGGATTGAAGAATACAAACTATGAACAACTCTATGCCTTCCTCCTTCGAATGAGAGACATGCTATGTTTGAAAAAATGATTCTTAATCGGTTCAAAACCAATCGAGGGAGAGACAAGCTCATCTAATGACTCAGCGCCTTCTACTCAAACATCGGAATCACAACCAAAGCTTCACAAGTCATACCCATGGGTAATGGTAATCACAAACTCATTCACGATCCTATGTTCAAACAAGGCGATCTTGATGCACACGTAGGTAACATCATTAATCAACTTGCTCTTCGATTAGTCAAAACATGAATTCTCTCCACAAACCAACAACAACCTCGAACAACATCTAACCCACACAATCAAGCTCTTGTTAAAGATGGGAGGATCGTGGTGCAACCGATTCGGGAAAGACAGTATGATCGGGGAAGAGGTGGGTGGTAGAGGTTATGTTGGTAATCGAATCGAGGAAGGAATGGAAATCAAGGTCAAGCTAAGCCGATCAAATGTTATAAGCGTGGTGGTGAGGACACATTGCAAGGCGCACATCTCCAAAACGTCCGAGAATCGCGATTACTTTAGAGATAAGATCTTTGCTTGTACAAGCTCGGGATAATGGTCTTGCTTTGGATGAAGAGGAATTGTTGTTTCTTCTTGAGGGCAATGCCAAGACCTATGATGCGAGATGTGGATGAGCGACCTATTCGGAGATAGGCCACAATCATCGAATGCCTTTCAAGTCGCCGATTGTGATGCATACGACTCTGATGTGGATGATGGACCTCTCGCACACACAATTTTTATGGCTAGCATTTCTCCAATGGTTTCTCCCAAGGTCTCTTCGTCACCACAGGTGGCCCATCCAAAGACAAACTCATCTCGGAGGTATTAAAACTATCGATGATCTTGATGTGCAAAAGATGTATGACAAAGTACAATCAATGAAACTTTTGAATCAAGTATTGAAAATATGGGTAATATCAATGTTGTCCCATATGATCAATATGTGAAACAAAGTGAATGTGAAGTTGTACCAAGTAATGCATCTTCTGCGATCAACAATGACTATGCTTTTGATGAATACTTGCATGTGCCCTCGATGATTCGTAATTTCGAACTAAATGCCTATAAAGAGCGTGTTGCTATTTATGAACAATGTGTGAAATTTGAGTTGACCACTCGTGAGCGGAAATGGATGACCAAGTGCGTACAATCATTAGAAAAGTAATTTTAGAGAAGAAGTATTAAAACAAGAGTTAAATTCCTTGCAAGAAAAGCTTTCTAAAGCGCTAAACAAAACAAGAACTTCAAGAAAATGTGAAAATGCTTAAGCAAGAATTTAATGCAAAGGAATCAAAACTCTTGAAAGATTTTTCTAATCGAAAACTTTGAAAAACAAACTTGAAAACAAGTTGTACATACAAGGAACACCATTCGATCGCTCACATGATCACTAAGCATAGAGTTCTAAGCGATAAGCATAGTGTTCCCATTATAGATAAACCCAACCACGAGTATGGGAAGATTGCAAAAGCATCTCAAAATGTGATCTATGATGGCAATGAGATTCTTAAACCTAGACAAAACCTAGTTTCTCACGAGTGCGTGAGAGGAAGATAAGAAATTAGATGAAATCACTAGGGAGAAGATGAATAAGAAACTAAATGATACTAAATGCAAAGAGAAGAAAGTAATTATCACTCCCCATGACTACAAAAAGGAGAATTGGATCTCCTTGAACATGTTTAAGCCTCAAACATTGTTGACTCCCGAACAAGTGTTCTGGAAAAGGGACTTAGATAAATAGAAAGCAGAAAATATTGTTGAAACAAACCCTCCCCTTTGGAAAATGCCTAGAGAGACTGTGTATCCTCCTAATACACCAATGCATCTAGTTCCTAGAACTATCGCTACTAAAAGCAAGACCTTAATCAGTCAATATGTTATTTTTCAACTATTTGTTGATTTTGAGAAAACTTGTAAGAAAAGGATTACACCCATTGGGATAGCGAAGGTGAAAGGGTTTTGAACAAACAAAGAATGCTATTTAAGCGAGGTCATGCCTTTCTTTAAACTTCTAAAAGATCACTTTGAGAGTCTTAAAAGGGATAGATCTTGATATTAAGGGAATGGAAAAGGAATTTGATGCAATGATAGTTGAGGTTAGTGACTATGAGCGAGCACTAAAATATAATGAGATTGAGAGAAAGAACTTGCATACACTAAATGAGAACACGATTTACGAATGTATTGCTCAAGATGTGTTCTACATCTGCTACTAAGCTGTTCTATTATCGCTTCTCGATTCCATGAGCTGTACATTGCTTTGAAAGTCTCCCATGATCGTGTCATTGAGCTTGAAAAACTAATTACGAACTAAATGTGAAAATTGAGCTGGATGATCACGACAATTTGGTTAAACATTTTTCTAAACTAGAAGTTGAGCATTTTAATTTACAACTAAAATATCAACATCTTAAAGAAAATGTCAAAACTTCAAATATCAAGACATCCTCGGATGCTCCGAGTTTGATGCGATTTTCAAATTAACAAGCGTGATGAGCAGATTCAAGCTCATTGCAACACGATCGAGAAAGTTGAAAGCCCAAATCTCTCAATTAAAGGGTCAAACGAACAATATGACGGGCTCCCAAATGCCTCCTCCTTTAGATTCTCAGAATTCTCAAACGTTTCATCTTCAAAACCTAGTAAATGCATTACAAAAGGAAAATGAAAGTTTTCTAGAAGAAAATAAAAAGGTTAAACGTCATTTCAATGAGTTATTTGAATCAATAAAGGTCACTCGTAACAAAAATAACGAACAAATAGCTTCATTTCAAAAGGAAATTGAGAATCTAAAGAGTCAGGTAAAAGGGAAAATGCCAATGAACAATGGGGAGAATGGTGTATCAAAGGTTCACTCTTGTAATAAATATGCTTTGTCTGTGAAATATGTCCCTCCTCATCTCAGGAACAACAAAATTGCTGTTCAAACATACTTCTCAACCATTAAGGATTGCCTAGAATGTCTGCGTGAGATTGTTGAAGAGGATAAGTTAGAGAAACCTCATGATAATGCAATTGGACATGCATGCTTATATGCCAAACGATCTCAAGAAATCCTAGAATGCTTGATCACAATATGCCCAAAGTCCTTAGGTGAGAGAGTTAATCCTTTGATTCCATGTTCGATGCCTAATGCCAAGTATGATATTCATTCGATGCCCAATGTTTTGAATGTGAACCGTAGTGTGCCTTCAAGTAGTTCAGATTTCAAATCTGTTAGTGCTAAGAATGTGAACTCGAGTGTGCCCTCTAGGTGTTCAAATCCCAGCTATTCAAGTGTTAAAAGTTAATCTTAGTGTGCCTGCATGTAGCTCGGATCAAACACATCTAAATAGGTGAAGCAAATAGTAGCCAAACCAACTAATGTTCCCATTCCTACAGAGTAATCGGTGACATTAAAGCAAGCGGTCAAAGTCTCAAGACAATACAAGGAAGGACACGACCTGCAAGCTAAGAATGTGCATTGGAAGAAAGTAGAAGAACAATCTAGGAACTTTAAGTTTGAACCGAATAAAGCGAATCGTGTTGATTCTAGTATTAGCCATAGGCGTCTTGTAATTAATTCGATTCGATACTATTTGCAAACCTTGTATTGATGTCCGCTTGAATTCTGTTTCTAATCATGAATGTGGTGTTAATGTTTTGCCTAATGATGTTAATTGTCCGATTAATATTGTTAATGCAAAATTCATGCTAAGAAGGCTAAAAGGCAAAACGAAGAAAGTTAGAAAACGGTGGAAACCCGGGAAGAACATTTAGTAAGATAGGCTATTATTGGATACTGTTGGTCGTAAGACTAATTAGACATTGCCCACTAGAAAATGGATGCCTCTTGGTAGAACTATTCCCTTAAGAAGTGAGCACACCGTGAGCAGGGGCTAATCTGGACACTAGTAATCGCATCTATTCACAATGATTCCATTGCCTTATTTTACGATATGAATGCTTCTATTTCGATGTGGGTGTTCCAACCGGTGTTACTAACCAAATGGAACCCATTCTTGCATGGGGATCCCAATTATCCGATTATCCATTCTTGTCGTGTTCAAGCTGCGGATCGTTCAAATCGTTACGTGGTACACGGACTCAGTTGTTCCAAGCATATGATTGGCGACGGTCACGGCTCATGAACCGTGAGCAAATTCATCGAGACGATTAGATTCGGAATGATCATTTCGGTTCTATTATGGGTTATGGAGACTATATTGTTGGCAAAAGTGTTATCTCCGGGGTTTACTATGTAGAAGGTCTTGGTCACAACTTGTTCTCTGTTGGTCAATTCTGCGATTACGATCTAGAAGTAGCCTTGAAAACATACACCTTCGTTAGAGAACTTGATGGTAAGGAACTTTTAAGAGGTTCACGTGGTTCAAATCTATACACCATCTCTATCGAAGATATGATGAAGTCTTCTCAATTTGCTTGTTGTCAAAGGCTTCTAAAACAAAGTCATGGTTATGGCATCGTCGACTCAATCACACGAACTTGGCACCATCAATGATCTCACCGAGAAAGGACTTAGTTGTAGGCTTACCTAGACTCAAGTATGAAAAGGATCATCTTTGTTCAACATGTCAATTGGGAAAAAGCAAGAAGTATGCCCATAAACCCAAACCTACTAACTCATCACGAAGTTCTTCATACAATTCATATGGATTTATGTGGACCAATGAGAGTACATAATATCTTTGGGAAGAAATATGTGTTAGTTGTGGTTGATGATTACTCTAGATTCACACGGGTCAAGTTCTTAAGGACAAAGGATGAAACTCGATATCATCATCAAACTCATCAAGCAATTGCGAGTTCGACTTAACAAAATCGTCGAATTATCCGAGCAGACAATGGGCGGGTTTGTTAACAAACAACTTAGTGAATTTTATGAAAGCATTGGAATCGACCATCAAAGAAGTGTTCCACGAACTCCTCAACGAGCGGTGTAGTTGAAAGGCGAAATCGAACTCTTGTAGAAGCCGCTAGAACAATCTTGATTTACTCAAAGGTTCCAATGTTTCTACGGGTGAAGCTATTGCCACTTGCATGCTACACACAAAATCGTTCCACGATTCACCTTTGTTCATGGAAAACTCCATATGAACTTGTCCACAACAGAAAACCTAATCTCTCTTTCCTTCGTGTGTTTGGTGCATTGTGTTATCCAACTAATGAGGTCAAGACTTAGGCAAACTTAGAGCTAAAGCGAGACATTGGAGTTTTTGTAGGGTATGCACCAAACAAAAAGGATACCGAATCTACAACAAAAGAACCCGAAATATCATGGAAACAATTCACGTTACGTTTGATGGTGACGGTCAAATGGATCTGGACAATTCGATTCAGACCCACACTTCAAAACAGTCCCATTGGTTCATCCCTTGTTCCAAACTCTTCTCAAGAAACTCCATATGTACCTCCATCGAAGATGATTTAAAGAAATTGTTTGATCCTATGTTTGATGAACTTTATGATCCAAGTACTAATGAGGTGTCGATTCCTACAACAGAGGTGCTCATATTCATGTGAATGAAGTCAATCCTCGGTCTCAATATCTTTAAGTCAAGCGCTGCTTCTTGATCCTTGATCTCATCAACAAATCATCATTATTCAAATGTACATCATGAAAATGTTTCGGCATCAATGACGAAGTTAATCCCTTTGCTACTCACGAAGATGCTCCATTCGAAAACATATTTGCTCACGAATCTTCATCGAACCATCCTCGTCGGGAGACATCGACTCTGCTACTTGATCCTCAACAACTACCACATGAACACCTCGGAAAATGGACTCACGATCATCCATTAGACAACATCATTGGAAATCCTCTCGTCTGTATCAACACGGAAACAACTTGCAACCGATGCCTTATGGTGTTTCTTCAACTCCGTACTCTCAAAGATCGAACCAAAGGATGTTAAAATGCCATGAACGAAGTCATTTGGTTCAATGCTATGCAAGATGAAATTCATGAGTTTGATCGACTTGATGTATGGGAGTTAGTACCGCTCCGAGTGTGCCATGATTATTGCTCTAAAATGGATCTTCAAAGTGAAACTTGATGAGCATGGTGATGTATTGAAGAACAAGGCTCGATTAGTTGCTAAAGGATACCGTCAAGAGGAGGGTATTGACTTTGAAGAATCTTTTGCTCCGATTGCTCGAATCGAGGCAATCGAATCTTTTGGCTAATCTTTGCTAGTAAGAACATGGTAGTCTATCGGATGGATGTAAAGGCGGCATTTACGAGCGGAGATCTTAAAGAAGTCGTCTCGTCGACCAACTGAAGGATACGTGAATCAAGAGCATCCTACTCACGTTTATCGTTTGAAGAAGGCTCTTTACGGTTTAAAGCAAGCTCCAAGGGCATGGTATGATACTTTGTCAAAGTTTCTTCTATCTACCGGATTTAGCAAAGGAGCGATTGATCCAACATTGTTCACCGAAGTCGAGCAAACATTTAATTCATGTTCAAATTTATGTTGATGATATCATCTTTGCCTCGACCGACCCCAATGAGTGTGACCGTTTTCTAATGAAATGAGTTCAAAATTTCAAATGTCAATGATGGGACAAATGTCATTTTCTTGGGATTACAAATTTCACAAAGTCCGGAGGCATTTTCATAAATCAATCTAAATATGCTTGAGAGATCTTAAAGAAATTTGGATTTGATTCAAGTGACCTGTTGACACCCCATGATTGATCGAACCAAACTAGATGAGGACCACTCGGGGATCATGATTGACCAAACGAAATATCGTAGTATGATTGGATCCACGATGTACCTCAACGCTAGTAGACCGGACATCTTGTTCATTGTTTGCATGTGTGCTAGATACCGAGCTAAGCCTACTAAAAAGCACCTTGAAGCGGTTAAGCGGGTCTTCGGTATCTCCAAGGAACCATCAATATGGGTCTTTGGTACCGAAGGACACCGGTATGTCACTAACGACCTATGCGAGATCTTGATCATGCGGTGTCAAGACACTCGTCAAGTACATCCGGAGGTGCTCGGGTTTTGGGTGATAAGCTTGTGAGTGGTCTTCAAAAAGCAAATGAGTACTTCTATTTCCTCTACAGAGGTGAATACATAGCCATGTCATCTTGTTGTGCTCAAATCTTATGGATGAGATCTCAATTATCGACTATGGCTTTGAATTCAACAAAATCCTCATCTTGTGATAATAAAGTGCTATTGCTCTCTCATGCAACAACGTTCAACACTCAAGAGCAAAGCATATCGACATTCGACATCATTTCATCGGGAACAAGTGGAAAAGGTGTGGTGGAACTCTATTTTGTGAGGTGCGAATATCGGTTAGCGACATCTTCACCAAAGCTCTTCCAAGAGAACGTTTTGAGTTTATTCTTCCACGTCTTGGCTTGAAAAGTCTTCAACCAGAAACACTCAAACGTCTTCAGGAGGAAGACGAGGAGTAAAGGTCTATCTTCATCTATCTCTTGTATATATCTATTCGAAAAACAAAATAGAAAAATATAAAACCTTCAAAATCCATAAAAATCTGAAAAATTCGAAAAATCTTCAAAAATTATTGTCAATTTGTTATGCTTTTTCTCGGTTCGACAATATCTACGGTCTTTGTGTTGTCATTCAAAGAATGACACGGGACTTTAGATGTTGTTCGAATCATAAAAAAAAAAAAAAAAAAAAATCAAAGAAATATAGTGAGAGAAAGAAAAATGGTTTATTGTCATTTCGAGCGAGTGTCCGCTTTTCAAAGAAAAAACAGGCCATTCTTTATCATGTTTTCAAAATTCCATGCTCGATTCTATAAATATTTATCTCATTGAAAACTAAGCGCTTTGAAAAATAACTCGGTCTCTATTTTGATAATCATCTGGACTCATTTGTCAAAATATCAATCTCAATCAACAACCTATGTCATTGATTGAGGGGAGAATGATTTCAATTAAATTAAAAAGTTATTTGGCTTTAAAATTGTTTTCAAAAGATATAAATGCATGTTTTATCAATGGAGTTTTAAAGTCTTAAAATCCGATCCTTATCGATTAAAACACTTTCATAATCAAGACACAATTCCCTTAAAAGCTTTCAAAATCAATTTAAATCTATAAGAGATCACAAATCTCAAATGATTTGATAATTGTGATCGGGGAGAATGTGTGATTTAAATTGGATTTAAAGCGATAATTCGGTAAATGGTTTTATAAGGATGTATAAGCTCTCCTTCCCACATGTGACAAACGATTTCAAAATTTCCATGCACATGTTGAGGGGAGCATCTATCTTAAACCTATGATTTGAAACGTGATCACTTATCTCAATGTGCGGAGTTCCTCTAGTATGTGCAAAACTCTTTTCAAATCTCGAGACACATATTGAGGGGAGCAAACTTATGAAAACCTCATCCTTCCCGGAAATGCTTTATCTACTTGATTTGTTCGGGAAGTGATGTTGATATCTTTAGAAAATGGTAATCAAAGAAGTTAATTCTTCCTCTTGCCTCCGTGTGCAAAACGATTTCAAACAGTTGATGCACATGTTGAGGGAGCACTTGTTCTAAAATATCAAAAACAATTCGGTACAAAATGTTTTGATAATATATCACAAGTATCGGATTGATTTTCAAATGGTTTTCAATTGGTTCCAATGGCGGATGAACAATACCAAATTGACCGACCAACTTTACTTTATATGCGGTGATATAAGGATGATAAGGTTAGGTATTGGTTCCCATGATCCGCCAAAACCGGAGGGATCTACCGAGGACAATCTACTAGTTAGTGTAGAAGTCCTTAGGTATGATGATAAAAGGAGAAATGTGAGATATGGGAAGAGTGCGGATGAGACCGAGCTAATCTTGGAATAAACCCAACAAGGTTCTAGCTATGAAGTCTCGGTAAGCTTGAAGGGTTGAAGAATTAAAAGGAATTGAATGAGAAAGGGTGAAAACAAATAGCCCTCCATATATTCAACCTTAGGCGAAACGGGTTCAACTCATATGCTCTTGATGGTAACATCGGTATTGAAGACAAGACGTCATGGACCCAATGGCCTTGCACCTCAACTTTCCAAACAACTCAAGTTCCTCTTAAAGGACTTGTTTCATTCTCACGGGAACCGACATTATCTATCGACTTTCTCTTAGAGATTGTTGATATTGAAGAAGGAGACCTCTCCCTAGTCTCCGCACGGGATCCAAATATGCACATATTGAGTCTAGAGCCACGAGATCATCAATAAATCTCATTAGGACACTTTCATTAAAACTCTCTGTTTCACACAATGTGGAAAGAGATATTTATCTTGAGTCCCACGCATTATTCTTGTGGTATTGCCGAATATCCGAGTGATATGCCAACATACTCACAATGAAGATGGAAAGCCTTCGAGCCAACATCAAACAAGCTCTCGGTGGGTGGCATGTGAGATCTATCAAATAGATCAACCATGTGACAAGCGAGCAGAAACAATGGGCGATTCAATCTTTTGAATCAATCACGGTTCGAGTTATGGATTGACGGATACCTTTGAAAAACCGGTCATTGTGCTTAAAACTCTTTTCTTTAGCACATTGACCGTGTTCAATATTTCAAATCAAAAGGTGTTTATGATTGATAATTAATTTTCATTAAAACCTTCGTTGTAGTGCAAAACAATTTCTATTGAGCAATACACGATTGTCTTTCAAATCTCTTTTCATCAATCGGTGAATTTCTACTTATTTGGTTCACTCACTCCGTGTTGTCTTCTTTGAGATGTTCGGTTTGAGAACGACTAGGCATTGCGAAACCTGTCAAGGAAATTCTTGAATTATACGATCACAGGCGGTACTTGTCTTGGTCAACGCGGGAACCATGGGCGTGTACCTCAATTCAACGAAAGTGATCAAAGACACTTTCGTGCGCTTTATTGCTAAGCTGTTTTATGCGGTACACCCGAGCGTTGCGGTGATCGAATGAAGCGGTCAATACATAGCCGCATGCTCACACTACACATTCATCTCAAAAGAAATCATGATAAGTGCATCAATGACTCGATATTTTCACTCCATGCTTCGCTACTGCTGCGCCAATATCATGAATCAACGAAAGCTTCCGCTACTCGATGAGAAGATATCATGATCCGAATGTGAGCATGTCGGTCCGAATGTCACAACATCATATAACACCAACACCACAATGGATGTCTCGAGATTTTTAGTAGTGATGATCTCAAAAGTGGCTCAAATTTATTATCACGTGGATCGGTAAAGACCTCCACCGGAGTAACCAAACATGCAATGAGAAGAAACAATGACTACGAGCTTGAACAAAGTACTACATCAAGAATGCAAGAACAATTGTTAATGAAATATCCGTTTGTATTCAATGTAATTTTAGTATATGTTTGAGGTGACCTCCTTAGGGAGATTGTTAGGAATTAGAAATTCCGGTATTAAAGAGTCGGTCACCTCAAGTATATGTAATCGTTAAGCTCGTAGTCGTAGTTCTTTTATGTTAAGTAGTATTTAGGTTAGTAACACCGTGGAGGACGGACGGTCTTTACCCACTGTATGCACGATCCATGCCGATGTAAGACAATAAATACTCTACCTCCCGTAGAGTGGCATAATAATATTTTCTTTCTCTCACTATAGACTCTCTTCCTTTCTCTATAAACTTTCTCTCTAACATACTTATCGCCTACTTTGATCATGGTTTAGTGTGTTTGTGAAATCCAATATCTTCATATAATTACTAAAATTATATATTTATATTGTCGAGAAAGATCTCAAAATCCTAAGATTGCTTTGTAAAAATAATCCCTTTTTTTTTGAACTTCAAATCTATATTGAGTTTATCTTAAAATCTCCTCACTAGAACGTTGTCTTCTCTCAAAAAAAAGTGTTAATTTTATTATCATAAAGTGTTAATGAATTCATAAAATGTTAATTGGAACTTGTTTTCAAATTTATTTTTCGTATCTAATAGTATATTGATCATGTCTTGTTTAGAGGTGTAAAACCTCTTTAAATTAATAAATTATTAATTTATCGATATAATAATATATCGCTAAATTAATAAAATATCCTACACTATTAATTTATAGAGGTTTTACTATATTCAAATGTAATCGGAAATTTGATAATTAGTAAAACAATGTGATAATTTGAGGCTAATTGATCATATTGTTAGAAAGTTCATGAATTTTTTTAAAAAAAAAAAAGAAAGAAAAGAAAAAGAGCTATGTGGCGACGAGTCAATAGAAACGTAAGTATTGTGATTTCTACTATTTTGATTGAATATGTGCTTGTAATGGAAGCATGAGTATGACGAAAAGGGTTGTTTGATGCTTGTTTATAGTGAATTGCTACTAGAAAATGTAATCTATGATCATGTGTTATACTATGAAAGTTATGTACTTAATTGATAGTGGGTTTGCCCAAAAATGTTGAGCTAAGAATTTTTATTTTGCTTAATTTAATGAATGTATAGGTTTTGATGATCCATGTTATTATTATATCCGATATTAAAGAAGATGGGCAGCTTTTTTACTCATGAAACAACGAAATATTATGATCAGATGTTTTGCATTTCATAATTTTATACGCAAAAAGATTATAGATAATGAACTTTTTTCGGATATGAGCAATCAAATGTGCAACTTGACAATAATAACGTGTTAGTTGAAGTTGATGATGGAGTTGATGAAGAAGATTAAGTTGTTCAACCACACGGGAATACATCGAACTGATAATATATGACTAATTTAAGAGATTAAATCGTGCAACAATAAATGCAAAGTGGGCAAAAGTTCAATATAGATATCAAATTTACCATATCCAATAAGCCAATCATAGCCTTTAATTTTTCTAATAAAAAACACAAAAGTCACTAAAGTTTCCAAAAAATTTGTCCTAAGTTAGTATAGTTTCATTTTGGTCATCCATGTTACCCATGTTATAGTGACCGGTTTTTTAGGTTACCACGTTGTATACTACTTATGATTACCGGTTACATTTTATTTTTCCTTCAAGTTTTTATTTTTTTCCTTATTTAAATTCATTTACTTTTAAAATAGGTATCAAAGTAATCAAAACCAGATCTTCAAACTATCACCTGCTCCACTCTCTTCCTCTTCTTGAGCCGCCGCCGGCAACCCCTATAACGCCACCACCACAACGCTTCACGCATCACCACCACCACCAAAACACTCATCTCACCTCCCTCATCATTTCTACATACTCCACGCGCCACCAATCCACCATCACCGTCACCTCAACAACCATACACGCCACCCTCTTCGTTACATATAGTTTGTACGCATAGATCGGGAAGAATAGAAAAGATGAAAGCGAGTTTGACTCGTTTGAGCTACATTTGAGCTTTGCTCGTGTCCGTGGTCACTAAGTTGCCGCCACCACCACCATCTCGTCTCCTTTATCTCATTTCCTTTGTCTTTTGGTGGTAGTGATTACGGTCTCGGGTTGGTTTGGACTTCTTGGTTTTGTTTCCGATTTGGTTGGTGGTGTTATGATTGGTGGGATAGTTGGTAAAGGGTTTGTGGGTTTGTTTTGATGTCGAATTTGGGAGAGGAGCGGTGATGGTTGGACAAAGGAAAAAGTAATGGTTTTGACCGTAAAAGATAATCATTTGCAAAGTGAGATTGCGAAAGAAGCAAAGTGAGAGGTGGTGATAATGTGTTGAATCGTGATATTTCTTTAGGATTAAGAGGATCAAGAGGGTGATGATGTTGACTCTTGATTAATACAAACCGCAATGTAATCACTATAATTAGTATGAGAATAGCCATGAAGATATTGAGGTTATTGGTTAATGGTCAATTTTGGATACAAGCTTTAAAAATGTCATATCTTTTGTTGTGTTAGTTGCTTGCTTTGTGAGCAAAAATGAGTTGATATGAATTGCTTTTGCTTTACGTACTTGTTTAAAGCTTTAAGCATGTTATTTTAGCTTAATGTTGAAGTATAAACAAACTATCTCCAACGTGGCATGAGGTGGAAGTATGTACCGCCATGTGGCATATGAGATGGGCTAGTAGTAGGTTGCCACTCCACTCAATGACTGAGCGTAGTACTTTTAAGCGTATAGAGACCTAATTAACAAACCCGATAACATGGGTAACTGGATGACCAAAATGAAACTATAGTAACTTAGGACAAATTTTTGGAAACTTTAGTGACTTTCGTGTACCATAACCCTAAAAATAAAATAAACTTTCACCATTTTTAAAAATTAAATATCTCGGAAACCGTTAATCGTTACGAAAAAATCATACCATGTGACAAGAATTAAATTATCTTTCATAGATATGCACTTCTATATATTTTTAACGGTTTTGTTTTTCAAAATTTCGGTCCAGAAAAATCATATATGATTTGTGAAAATCATATATGATTCGATTTTTACAAATCATATATGATTTTTGAAAATCATATGTGATTTGTAAAAATCATATGTGATTTGTAAAAATCATATATGATTTGTGAAAATCATATGTGATTCGATTTTTACAAATCATATATGATTTTTCTGGGCGGAATTTTTGAAAAAAAAAATTTGTCGAAAATATAGAGAAGTGCATATCTATAGAAAAATAATTTAATTCTCGTTGCGATGGTGTATTTTTTGTAGTTTGAAGATTTACCATTTGCAAAATATGTTGTTTTTTTTAAAAAAAGAGTGAAAATTGTCTTTTTATTAATTTTGATAAAAAATGAATGATAAGATTGATTTATTGGATCATATTAAATATGAGATCTATATTGATCTCAACTCATGCAAAGTGATTGAATGAGTCGGGTCATAATTTGATATATGTTTATAATATTTTGATAATTTATGTGCTTTGGAATTTTTATGTTTTTGGTATATTTTGAACAATTATTTATTGTATTTGATATTCCGTATTTTAAGCGATTGCTTGTATTTCACTCGACATTTTAGTCTCATTTGACAAAAGGATTTATGTTCTCAAATTACGAAATAGTAGCGAAAAAGATAGAAAAAAGAGAAGAAGTAATTGAATAACACAAAATAATTGGTCATTTGTAAACATGATTTTCCATAGAGGTAAA